>LOEQ01002475.1:29079-72084 GCA_001685075.1 Bramus lutescens
TAATCAAGTTGTGAGAGTTAGCCAAGAAGAGGCTAGATATAATGGGCCAGGCAGCCCTTAAATGAATACAATTTGTGCTGTTATTTCGGGGTATAAGCTAGCCATGCGGGAGCTGGGCTGGACGAAAAGCAGGCCTGCTCCCACATCACTACAGTACTCCATAGTCAGGACAGCAAAAAGTCTCCTGCTGACAGCATTGTACCAGGAGATGTGCCAAGTCATCAAAGATTCACCACTGGCAATGTCTCAAAGGTACTTTCTCTAATCAGTTTCAAACTCTTACACATAATTTCTTTTCTTTAAGAAATAATTTTCCCTTCAAAACTCTATAAAGAATATTTTTTGTTTGTTTTTGTTTCTGTTTGTGAGGTTTGAGACAAGATTTCTCTACATGTCCTGAAACTCACTCTGTAGACCAGGCTGGCCTTGAACTCATAGAAACCCACCTGCCTCTGCCTTCTAAATGTTGGAATTAAAGGCATATGCCAGCAACACCATGCAAGAATTTTTAATAAAATAAACAAGTAAAAATTGTCTAGAGATGGAATATGTATTATATATATAATTGTTATATATTATATATAGTTGCTAACATTAAAACTAAAAGTTTTTAATGAGCACTTCTCCCTTTTCCTCTTTTTGTCTTCTATAATATCTCTTTCAATAAATCTTTCTTTGATACTTAGTCACATATTTACTCTCAAAAACAAGGCACAAGAAGGAATTTAAATCTGTTCACATTTGAAAGGATACTGGTTAGTTCCAAGCATGCACTCTTAGGGAAAAAACATGTGACTATCTGTGAAACATAGACAGAGACTGAGAATGGCATATGAAGTAACACAGAGAAAAGACTACATGATATGAGTGACTTTGACTGGAGTTAATAATTGTGTGAGTGCAATGAAGTTTGCAAATTTTTAGTCAGTAATTAAATTGGAAGGTTGAAGCTTTAAAAATGAGATACCAGCAAGGTAGACAGATGAAAGGGTGGGGAATCAAGGTACATAAAACTTACATGTCCATTAGGCATGAAGGCATACTGGCTTTCATGAAGGTGGCTCCTAGATACAGGAGCCTAATTTACCAACTTCATTTTGAGACAATGAGTATAGAAATTCTCCTGAGAGAGAAAGCAGAACAAAGTTGTCACTCCAGGGAAACTGAGGAAGTTATTGGAAGATGAGATCATGAATGAAAATGCAAACCGAATCTGAAAGAAGAGCCCATCACAAATACATCTACAACTTTGGCTATAAATATTTTAAAAGTATAAACTATTCTCCAGTCCAAGGAAACTGCAGAATGCAAGGTCTCTGATCATATTTTCCATGAGTATGACTAGTGGTCCATTACCACTTAATGGGATCTTTCTAGATACCTGCATGGTGCAAGTATTTTTTGTTTTGATTTTTATTTCTGACTTTTGAAATAGGGTTTCTCTGCAGCTTTGGAGCATGTCCTAGAACTCACTCTGTAGACCAGACTGCCCTTGAACTCACAGAGATCTACTGCCCGAGTGCTGGAATTAAAGGTATGTGCCACCAATGGCCAGCATTAAGTGTTTAATTTATACTTTTCCTAAAACTCCAAAACTCTCCTTGGATGAGCATTATTAAATGTGTTGTGCTGGTAAGGATTTAAATTTTAAATAGAAGTCAGCTTAACTTCTTGCATCCTGATTGATATAAGAATCAAGGCAGCATTGAATACATCCATGCAGTCCTGATAGAACTTAGGGCTTCTCACAGGAAATAGCTGACAGTCTTGTAGATGAACTCCTAGAAACAACATCATTGTAAGTCTTATAAATGTCTACCAGAATTATGAAGATATAAGAACATTTAAGCATTCAGTTACTGAAAAACCATTACAATCCAGGAAACATCTAAACATCTAGGCATCTGAAATATCATCATAAACTAGATAGGTAAGGTCTATTCTAAATATCCCATATGCTAATATTAAATAGAAGTCTGTGGTGACTTGAATGAGAATAGCCTCCTCCATTGACTAATATATTTGACTGCCTGGTCCCCTGTTGGTAGAACTGCCTTAGGAAGAATTAGAAGATGTGGCCTTTTGGGGGTGAAAATGGCCATTTTGGTGGAAGTGTCACATGGGCGTGGCCTTCGAGGTTTCAAATGCCCACACAGGCCCAGTTTTGCTCTCCATCTGCCTTCAAGTTGTGGGTCAGGATTAAAGCTCTCAGATACTGCTTAAGCACCATGCTGGCCTGTCTACTTCTATGATCCCTGCCATAATGGTCATGTACTCACCTTCTGAACTGTAAGCAAGCCCCCAAATCAAATGCTTTCTTATATGAGTTGCCTTGGTCATGCTGTCTCTTCACAACAATAGAATTGTAACTAAATCATATACCCACATGGATTCACCAGTCATGAAAAGTCCATGCTCAAGGGCCAAACTAAACTATGGGTAATGAGAATTTGGCTGAGAATATTTGAGAAAGTTCTTTACTAAAGGATTAAAATAATTCTTTTTGCTATGTGAACACAAAAGAAATTCATTTTGGTGTGACATGGACACTGGGAATGACAAAATGAAAGATTTGATTGTGAGGTTGAGCACCTGATACTGCTGTGCTAATGCCCCACTATGTATGTGTATATGTATATACGCATATATGTATATATATATATATATATACACACACACACACACACACAAACTTGGATCATGTGGAATAATTGCATGTTTCCCTAAAGTATAAAATGGTGTAAGTTGGTGTGTTCTGTAAATTGTGGTTGAAGGTTTCCAACATGATGTGTTGAACTAAAACATATGTCTGTAGGAAAACTTTGGGAAATAAGATCTTTGAGGAGACAGTGCTAAAAACCATTGTATGGGTGGGCATGGGCAAAGAAAATGGGAGAATGAGTCATTTTGCAACAAGAAAAGATGAGAAGATGGAAAGATAAGAATAAATGAGAAAACAGTGCAGGGGCATGGAGGCAATCTTCTCAAAGCCAAGGTCATGATGTTGATGGACACTGGCAGTCTTCATACTAGGGATGTGGAGCAGGAAGATCACAGCCTGAACTACAGAGCAATCCTTGTCACAGAATCACTAAATAAATAAATAAGTGTACAGCAGAACACAAATGGAAAGGAGGAAAATTTGCAAGAGGGAGTCAGGGGAAAAGATGGGTCATATTTTCATTTTCCAAGTGGTTTCTTGGGATTGAAATATGTTCTTTCCAGAATTCTGGAAGCAGATATAATACTCAACAGCGAACGTGTCACTGTTAGTATTAAAGATCAGGCTATTGAGCATCCTACCAGTTAAGTTACTGGCTTCGGCAGTTTTATTACAATGAGTTCACCTTTCAGTTGTTATGGTGTTTCCATCTTATGATACAGAATTAGACTCTAGAGAAATGAAACTAAGGAACACTATAATGATGGAAGAAAACTGATCTGGTATGGGATAGTGAAGTTTAAAGATCAATTGGAAAATTGGGCCACTTTCTATTATTATTAACTATTAATCACAATAGTATTATTTTTCTTCTCATTGTTAATTTTCAAAAACATTAAGTTGAATCTCTGGATAGGAAAGAAAATGTCTTTCTTTAAATATTAAAAGAAAATCAGGCAATGGTGGCACATATTGTTAATCTCAGCATTTGGGAGACAAAGGCAGGTGAGTTTCTGTGAGTTCAAGATCAGCCTGGTCTACAGAGGTACTTCCAAGACTAGTTAAGCCTACACAGAGAAGCCTTGTCTCGAAAATCTCCCCCCCTCAAAAAAATGAAAAGAAAGAAAACAATAATACTAGTACTATAATTAGTTTGTACATTTAAAAATTAAAATATATTTTTAAATGAGTAAGCTAAAAAAACAAAGACCATGGGAATGGTGGTAAATATCACTTGTCATCACAATTAAACATATTTTATATTTTTCAAACATTAAATACTTCTACTTAACAAGCATCACAGTTTTATGCAGAAATAATATAAAATTAAAACAATAGCTCATTGTTAAGTTTCCAGTGTAAGGATGCCAGTCGTAATTGCATAGCATTAACTCACACGAAATAGGACCCAGTGGTGACATCCTGATTACCATTCTCAATTAACACAGCTACATTTTTTAATGTCTGTGTTTAATGTCAAAGCATTACGAGGCTTCCAAGATAAGAAATCTATTAGTGTTTCAAAAAAAAAATATGTCCCCAACCAGAGAGACTAGAAACAGAATGAAACCATATGTCATTTTGCACTCAGGTGATAATTCCAACAGTATGAATTAATCAGGTTTCTCAAGGGAGGGCTATAATTTTAAAACTAGTGTAGGAACTCGGGACTGAGCAGGAGGTTGAATCAGCTTAAGAGAAAACAAGTCTGAAAGGAGTTGAAAAGAGTGAGTCACCAGGGAGAGAGCATCCCCTAGTTCTCACTGCCAAGGGCTTTATGCAAATCAGAGGCTGACCTGTGTGCTTTTCTTGCCTAGCACGTGACCTTCACAAGGCCTGGAAGAAATATATTCTTAACACGCCATTCGTGAACAAACAAGCAAGAATGTTTAGTGTGAGGCACAACTCAAAATTCAGCATGACGGTGGGGAGAAGGCTCAAGCAACACAGCTTGAATCTGGGATCTAGGCCTGTTTTTGCTGCAAAGCCCTTTGTGTGATGGTGAGCAAATTAGTTGATACTTAGTTATTACTTCTATAACTTCCTATTGTTGAATTTATGAATCCCTCTCAACACTGCCTTCTGTCACTAAAACTCTGGCTTAGTTTAAAGATAAAACCGAATGCATAAAATATCCCACAAGTTAAGACAAAGAAAAAGAAATATGGAAAATGGCCAAAAATTAGTAATGGTAGATGACTTGAAAGATTGTGTTTGTTTTTAAGATTGGAACCATCTGAATAAAATTAGATGGAAATAATCCCCTAGGGCCTGAATGTATTTAAATAGAAACAACCCATCTAAAATACAAAGAAGACATCCTTGAAGAAAATAAAAATAAAACGTTCAAATGGAAGAGATTATTATTTAGAAATAGTTCCTTCGTGCACAAGTCAAGGAACATGTACTGCACATTTTCCCTAGGCCAGGCACCTGGCTAAGTGGGTTAACCGTAAATAAAGGAAACTGTTCCTTGGGATAGGGAAGCAGGCTCATAATTTGGTCTAGAAATGTGATTCTGAATATTTAATAAAAGTGCAAAAAAGATATTCAATTAAAAGGTGAATAATAGATTGGTTTTTTGCAGAATTTTAAGCCCTATAAATTAAAATATAATTCTGGTTTTATCCCAGATTTTTTAGGAAAATTAACTAAAGCAGTTGAATATTAATTTGAAATAATGATAAAATAAAGCCATAAAATAAGAGTAACAAACTTCTAAATGTCATTTGACAAATGTAAAATTTGCACACTGATTAAAATAAATACCCAGGATCCTTTAGTTCAGATGTTCAATAAATTTTTAAGGACATGTTTTTTTTTCTTTTCAAGCAGGCTATTTGTGAAAGCAGAATACTGGCTGAGATGATTAAATGTTACTCCTGTACTAATTTTAAGCATAAAATTAAGTTACTTTTCCAAAGAAATCTAAATATGTAAAAATCTATTACTTAAAATTACTATGTATTCTTATCAGCATCAGCATTTTGATGACTATAGGCTTTGTTGCCTTACTAAATGGACACCTTAAAATATAGCTTACTTATCACTAGTGAAGATCAAATTATTTCCATATGTTTACTAATTCATTTTCTTTATGTGAAACATTTATGGATAACATTTTATCACATCTTAGGAGATTATTGGCTTATATTGTTAATACAAGAATATTAATGTTAATAATAGCATTTTATAGACTTGCTCTGAGTTGACTTTTTATACTTAAATTTTAATATATGAATAATAGTTATAAAATAGTGGATTTTTTTTACTTCAGGTAAGTTATAAGATACACTATCTAATATAAAGTACATTTGCTATTTACTTTACTTATACTAGATTGAGGGATACCATATGATATGCCAGTACAGGTCGATGTACTATTCCATGATTGAGTTGGGGTACTTAGCATTTTCATTTCCAAAATTTTATAATGTTTATAATATCATTACTATGTAATAATTTGCATATTTATAGAGTATAGTTTAATATTTCAATACGTGGGTGCATTATATACTGATGAAATCAAGCCAACAGTTTGATCTTCTTATTTTTATTTTGCGGGCTTTTGAACTTCTATTTCCTATTCATGAACATATAATAGATGGTTGTAAACTATGGAACATTAGACCTGTGTTGTACTATTCTAGACTTCTCTAAATGACTTCTGTCCCTCACTCTAATTCACATTTTAACATATTTGCATATGGGAACTAACATAATATTTTTCTTTGCGTGTCCCACTTACTTCACATTCAATAGTGTCCTCCAATGCCATTCATTTTATTGCAAATGACAGGATATTGTTCTCTTATCCCTGAATAACATGATTAAATTTACATTGTTCTTCTTTGATAGACAGTTATTCTGATTCTTTATTTAAGTGCTCTGAATGGTACTGTAATAAATAGGGGCTTGCAGATATTCCTTTAATATGCTTTTATGATATCTTATGCTTTGGATATAGACCCAGAGAATGATAACTGGACAATATATCATAGCTTTGAGGAGAACCTGCACAGTTCTCCATATTTTCTGGACTAATTAGCATCCCCACGTCCAGTGTTTAATAGTTCCCTTGTCTCTGAAAAAAGGGGTTATATCAGTGGGATAAGACACAGTGAAAACGTGAGAAATAGAGAAGGTAAGTAAACGAAGAATTTTTTTTAAAGTCAGAGGGGACCATCTGGAGAAAGAAGGGAGACCAGATTGGGGCTGAGGGCAGGAGGCATGGAAGAAGTCAGTGAGGGTTGGAATCAGAATAAAGCTATTAACACACGTTTATGAAAATACAGTCATGAAACTTGCTACTTTGTACACTAACCAAAAATTTTAATAAAAATGAAAAAATTTCTTTTTCTGAATATGTATTAACAGTGTTTGCTGTCTTTCTGTTCTTTTTCTAGTATCCATTCTAATAAATGGGATGGTAATTTCTAAAGATTTTAATTATCATATCTAAGGGCTTATCGATTTGAGCATTACTTCATCAAGGACTTGCTTGGCTATCTAAAATTCTTCAGAAGTCTATCTGAATGCTCTGCCTCTGTTTACATGGTAGAAAGTCCTTTTGAGGATGTGTGTTTATTCTTCTTCTCTCTTTTGTCTTTATTGGTGGTGTGGCTCTCTGAAGAGAAGCTGCTCAGTTTGATGGACTCACATTTGACTGCTTCCTTTTGTTTCCTGTGCTTAGAGGTACTTGCGTACTATGCTTTGAGTTTAAAGAAATCCAATTTCCATCTACTATATGTGAATATCCAATTTTCCAGAACCATTTTTCTGGAGAGCCTACTCTTCCTCAGGAGTCATTTGGCTTGTAAGGACATAAGGTAACATGTCCCTTCTGCCTCATTGTTCTCTGTATTGTTTTTTAAGTGTATGCCATGACATTTAGATTATTATAGCTCTGTAGTATATCTTGCATCACTTCCCATCTTTTTTCTTTTGCCTAAGATTTAAGTGTTGCTTTGCTTTCATGCAAACACTGAGGTTTTTAACCTAGTTCTATGAATAGCAACACCATTGACAGTTTGGTGAGAGTTTAACAGAATCTTAAAATCACTTGGGTCATAGAGACATTTTAATACTAGCTATTCCAACCCATGACTATGACAGATATTTCCAATATTCTCTGTTTTAAATTTTTTCACAAGTTCATAATTTTTATCATAGAGATCTTTTACTTCCATATAAATGTTCATACACACATACATATATATGTAAACATGTATATATGTACTTTTTAAAATTAGATACAAAGTGAGATTGCTTTCACAGTTTCTTCCTCAGTAACTTCCTTATTTATATAAAAATATCACTGACTTTTCGTTTATTTTCTACAATAAGCACATGGTGTTCACTCTCAGTTACAACCATCCTTTAAGACACTACCTACATTTTTCTCATAGTGATAATTTTTCTTTCTCCCTTGCTGCTTGTGCATCCTTCATTTATTTTTTAGCCTAATTTCCTTTGCTAACACATTCAGTGCTGTTCTGAGAGAGATGAGTAGACATCCTTCTCCGGCTTCAGATCCTACAAGAAAAGTTTCAAAAGCTCACTATTTAAGAGATAATGTAATTAAATATTTTACATTTTTGTCACATTCTTGTTTTGCAAGATAAACACTATGGATTTATA
Organism: Bramus lutescens; assembly: GCA_001685075.1. Classification (NCBI taxonomy): domain Eukaryota; kingdom Metazoa; phylum Chordata; class Mammalia; order Rodentia; family Cricetidae; genus Bramus; species Bramus lutescens. The sequence goes on from LOEQ01002475.1 coordinate 37,382, forward strand.
ATATAGAATATATATATAATATATAGAATGTTCTACTTAAATATTATAATCAAAAAACTTTTGATGATAGTCATATAAAAACAAAATGACACTGATGGTACTATCCAAAGTTTTCACTTTAAGAGGTAGTGATAGTACACATGACAATAACAGATAAGGTCTTCAAGTACTTCCTTACAGTGATAAGCATTTTACAACAAACAAACAGAAACCCCAAGTCTTCACTGTCAAGACTCATTTGACAGGAAAGCTGAACTGCTGCCAGGCTGAAGCCAGGGCATTTGATAATGAGTTTCCCCATGGGTATTTTGGAAATATATAAAGCATGAGCTATGTTTGTGATATAACTTGCATTACATTTTACAACACTAGTTCCTTAAATATTCCTACATAACACTTTTGCATTATTTTCCATTTTTTGAAGGACAACTCATGAAAATTATTTTTATTTCTGAGTTAACTGTAATTCAATATTTCTTTGCTGAAGAACTTCTAAACACATTTTACAAACATGTATCATCATTCTCCAATAAGACTGTATGTGATTACCATTTAGTGTTTTCACTGCATGTTTGTGTACACATATTTATTTTTTGTGAAACAAAAGATTTGTGGAGTTTCTATAAGTACCCTGTATGGCAACAAGAAAATCAAATTTCTAAAGCAAGCTACAGAAACCAAACTCTCCTTGATACTTTGAGTATCTCCACCATAGAGAATGCCACTACCTCCTTTCCCCCAAAGAACTGTGTATTTTAATGGAACTTCTTTATAACAGTCATATTCTAAAGCCCCTTGATATATCTTGTTGAAGATACCTTCTCCTGAATCTCAAATGGCTAAGAAACCCTTAAAGAAATGTTTAACATCCTCAGACACCAGGGAAATGCAAATCAAAATGACTCTGAAATTCTACCTTACACCTGTTAGAATGGCTAAGATCAAAAACACAAGTGACAGCTCATGCAGGAGAGGATGTGGAGCAAGGGGAACACTTCATTTGTGGTGGGAGTGAAAATTTGTACAGACACTTTGGAAATAAATATGACAGCTTCTCAGAAAATTGGAAATCAATCTACCTCAAGACCCAGCTATACCACTTTTGGGAATATACCCAAAAGATACTCAGTCACATACCATGAGGACACTTGCTCAACGATGCTCATAGCAGCTTTATTTATAACATGCACAACTTGGAAACAACCTAGATGCCCCTCAGTTGAAAAATGGGTAAAGAAAATGTGCTCCTGGTCAAAAAATAATTACAGATACACAATAAAGACATATTCAGATAAAAAAGACCTCTAAATGGGTTACAGTGTTAAATAACTGTACATAGACTTGGGAGATAGAAAAGAAAGAGTATAGAGAGTTATAAAACAAAGTGAATGCTTTTAAAAGTAAAACAAACTCTTTAAAGAGACAGAGTACAAAAGACAGTCATAGATTAAAGGAGTAGAGATAAAAATATTAAAATGTAATAGAGTAAAAACAAATAAGCCATGTAAAGATGGAATATACACAGAGAGTCTGGAATATATATATATATATATTATTGTGTTTTCTTTGAATTTTGTTACTGCAGAGAGACATTTGATTCTAGGGACTGCTAAGCTAAACCAACATATAGGTTTTAAAGGTTTCTTGACTTCAAAATTTAAGTCTAAGGATATGTTGCTTTGGAAAATAAGTTCTTCTTTTGTTTTTACAGAGGATGAGAATCTGTGGATTTCTCCCAGACTAATGTGGTTTGATGGACCAAGACTGTAACAGAAGGAGCAGGCTGCTTGTCATCCCTGCTATCTAGCTATCTTACACTCGAAATAATCACGCAGAAATTATATTAATTAAATCACTGTTTGGCCATTAGCTCTAACTTCTTATTAGCTAACTCTTACATATCAGTTTAACCCATTTCCATTAGTCTCTGTATCACCACATGACTATGGCTTACTGGCAAGATTCTAACCAGTGTCCGTGTCAGGCAGGAGATCCATGCCATCTGCCCCTCTGCCCTTCTTCCCAGCATTCAGTTCTGTCTACTCCACCTACCTAAGTTCTGTCCTATTAACTAGGCAAGGCAGTTTCTTTATTCGTTACCCAATGGAAGCAACATACAAAGAGAAGGAACTCCTACACCACAAGACCACCTGAAGTTTGCCATAAACACCCCCGAAAATTACTTTGCCCAACAAAAAGCAGGGTTCAGTTTGGAGAGAACTATGCCCAAATTTCCTAAATGATTGTTTATAAATGTTTGTTTACATTTAAAATGGAATATGCTATAGAGATTTGCGTTGGAATGGATCTTGGTTTATCGATACAAATTTAAGGTCAATTTTGTTCTAAGTGTATTTCTGCTCTTGCTAAAGATATTGTATTTGTGCAGCTCATTTAAAATGTAATGTATAATTAAGAAATACATGTTAATAGAGAGTCATCTATAATAGTCAAGCTTGTAGTCATGTTAGTTAGGTTTTCTATATATAGAGAGATATACTGCAGTTAGGTATTCTTCAAATCTTTCAGAGACTTTCAGAATACGACATTTAAAATGTTTAAATAACTTAGGACTTTTCTTGACAATGAGACAAGTCTGCTCCGGGCAACACCAATTATATTGAGAGGAAGATGGGGATCGAAGAGGCTTCTTAGCCATTTGGGCAAGAAACTGCTCTTGCCTGGACTGTTTAACTGGACATGCAGGATACACAGAGAAATGACTGCTGAACTTGCCTAAAGGTGAGATCATCCTTCAGGGTTCCTNTAGCCATTTGGGCAAGAAACTGCTCTTGCCTGGACTGTTTAACTGGACATGCAGGATACACAGAGAAATGACTGCTGAACTTGCCTAAAGGTGAGATCATCCTTCAGGGTTCCTGCTTTGTGAAAGGGTCTGTGAGACATTCTGCAGGATACAGAAGAAAATGACTAAAATGCCTTTGAAATTTCCTGCTTCGTGGAAAAGTCTGCTTGATACCATGGGCCTGTAGGCTGAAGATGGATACCCCAATGATACAAACGAACTTTGGGTGACTGTCCAGGCAATGAGATATCTCTGACAATTCTAGAATTTTGGAAGTTGCTTACAAGGTACTTCCTGTTTACTTAGGTAATATTGTATCCTTCTGGAGTCTTTGATGGAGTTGAAGAATTTATAGTTATAGTTTTTCTCAGTTATGATAAAAGATAAAGTAGATATAAATATTGTAACTGAAATTCTTGTTTGATACCTGCTTTGTTTTATATAATTTTACTATGTTAAAGTTAAAGCCTTCCTTTTTATTTAAACAGAAAAGGGGAGGTGAAGTGGGAGCCTCTCTATGTGCTGTGATTACCATTAATGAATGAAGAAACTGGCTTGGCAGGTTGATCGGGCAGAACTTAGGTAGGTGGAGAAGACAGAACTGAATTCTGGGAGGAGGGAGGCAGAGTCAGAGAGATGCCATGGATTCACCACCAGAGACAGAGTGCTGAAGCTTTGTTGGTAGGCCACAGCCTCATGGTGATGCACAGATTAATGGAGATGGTTAAATTAAGATGTGTTAGCCAATAAGAAGTTAGAGCTAATGGGCCAAGCAGTATTTTACAGTTTCTGCATGATTAGTTCAGGCCTAAGCTATCCGGGCGGCCGGGAACCAAACAAGTGGCTTCTTTGCAACACTAGATTGCCTTGCCCAACCTTAATACAAGAGGAGGTGTTTAGTCTTGCTGCAACTGATTTGCAACGTTTTATTGTTATCCATGGGAGGCCTGCCCTTTTCTGAATAGAAACAGGAGAGAAGTGGATTGGGGAGGGTGACAGTTGGAAGGAGGGGGGAAAGACTGGGAGGAGAGAAGAAAGGGGAAACTGCTATTGGGTTTAAAATAAATAAATAAATAAATACTAATTAAGAAAAGACACCGTCTCCTAGAAAGAAAAAAACAGAAGTGAAACTATTTTGAGGAAAGAGAAATAAGGAAAATTTTTATTACGACAAGACCCCCCCCTCTTGTTTTTATTGTTTTGGTTGGTGTATATTTATTTTCTTGTTTGCTTGTTTGCTTTGGCAAGGTCTCACTTTTTATTAGACCCAACCTGGAACTTCCCAAATATCGTAGAGTACATTCCAATTTTTAAAAATCCTCCTACAACCACCTCCTTATGTCTGAGATCTAGGCATGAGCCACCACTCTCAGCTAGGACTATATTTTCATTATTAAGTGAAATATATTTTTCATAAAATATATTCTGATTACAGTTTCCCCTAACCCAACTCATCCCAGATCCTCCCCCACCTCCCCTTCTACTAAAATTCACGCCAGTTATTTCTCTCTCACACTGGCAAACAAGCATCTAGGAGTCTCTCTCTCTCTCTCTCTCTCTCTCTCTCTCTCATCTTCAAAATACCAGATATTTTCCAGGTTCTACAAATAAAGAAATGAAATGTGCCATGGAGGAGAATGTTGAGTAAGTCATCTTAGCACTGCAGGGGGATTTCTAAATTATAATATGGGTTGTTTCCCAAACTGCAAGGAAGAACTCCTCCATTATTCTGAAGAGGTATCAAAGGGGTACTAATGGCACAGAGATTTTATCTGTACCTTGGAAACTGAAATGCTGTTAATAAAATTTAGTAGGTATTGACACACATTCTAAGATGTGCAGAAAGTGGAGTGAAGACAAGGAAGTGAGAAAGGAGGTGGCCTTTTTAGAAAAGCAAAAGTCTGAGTAGGCTGGCAGCAATGCAGGACCTGAAGCAGGGCAGAAAGCAGGTGCAAGCACAAGCAACTATTGATACCAAGACTGACTGCCAGACCCTCGGTAGACAGACGGCATGATTCTAGCCATTCCATTGCTCCACCCCTTATAGGCAGCTAAACCACAAACCATTTTCCTGATGCGTAATTATTTTAAGATGACCTTTATTGTTATAAACCATTTCCTGAATATTCATTTTATTTCCTGCTTTGATACTTGGGGACAAGAATGTGTTTAAATAAGTTAAAATTCTCCTTTTGTGATTATTATTCATGCCAGTTTTTCTTCCACTTTTCCTAATTGTTCAATTTTGAACCTTTGAGTTTTTCCTTTAAAATGTAAAGGATAACACAACTTATTTTTCTATTCAGTATATTGCAGCAAATCTATATCACTTGATTTTTTATTCTTCTGACAAAATTTAAGCTCATAAGACTTCAGAGATTAAGTCCCCCAACTACACACTCAACACACCTTCTCCACAGGTACCCTAGAAATGTTTCCAGAAGAAGATAATCATTGCCTGAGATACCAATAGCATTTAACTTCTAAGTATTTGTGATGCATTGTGTTGTTAAGGAGGGCAAACACCTTTCTACTCCGCTCACTCCATTTCCAAGCCCTCCTGAGGAGAGAAATGGAAGGGAAGAACACAGGTGTATCACATAGCAGAACAAACCTGTGTGCTCTCTGCCCGCTGCTCTTGTGGTGCTCCAAGTCACTCTCAGAACGCTCACTTTTCGTGTTTTCTGAACAACTGTTCAGACATGTCTTGCCAATGTGCTTGCTGCTCCACCTCGTTACTGTTTCTTGCTATTCAATTTCATTCCCTTGGCTTGCAAAATGATCATCTCTAACCATGTCTAACCATCATCTGTCCTCATTTTCTACTTTAGTACATAAAATTCTTAATACATTACTGTAGGAACATGTAATAACTGAAATTGTATATATGTGTGTGTATGTATATATACATATATATTTCAAGATATTAGCCATATTTACTGCAAACGTGTGTAACTCCCAGTGTTTAAAAGAACAAATTTGATTTTCCACAATAAAATTGAGTTAAAAATCCCTTGAAGCATCAGGTTTATAGAAATTAAGTTCTGTCAAAATATTTTATAATGACAGCATGAAATATTGCCCTGAGGAAGGTATAGCTAAAAGCTGAGTGAGAAATAATATCTTGGTGCTGTACCACATTAGAATAATTTTTTATTTCCTTCAGATAATATTTCATGGTGAGACTTTCGAAGGAGAAACTGTATTCGCCCACAAAGTAGAACATTTAAATTAGAAAGTTAAGGATTCATGATGCATTACTAAATTACGAATTTGACTGCCACCTCCATACATTGCTACTCATAAAAGCCCTCTCTCCACTTTGGACTAAATGACGTGGTTAATAGTTTGGGCAAGTTCCTAGCTTCAGAAAATAGCCCTCAGTGGAAGGATGACATTAGTGATAAATATAATATACAGATGACGATTTACATACACTGCTGGTGCATACGGCAACACAGGATAATTAGCAACCACCCCTGGCGACTCTGCATCCTCCCCTCCATCTGTTGCTTCATTTTGAGTTTTAGACAACTAGATTCTCCTTCCAGAATGCTTTTAGTGATGTGAAATTTAATTTCAAATGAGTGTATTCATATACGTTATACATTACAGGAATCTATACACTTAATACCTGGTGTGCTAAATAATTCTTCTCTATCTAGCATTGGTTAGGAAAAATATGCAGATATTTGAAGGACATTTCTAGGCTGCATCTAATATCTTTCCATCTTCAAATCAGGTACAAACAAACCAGAGCTTTGCAAGTGAAATGCCACATAAAAGATGGCATGGAGTAGGTAAAATTTATCCCTTCTAGGGAAAGTATTTCATGGGCTGTCTCTTTTTGGAATATCAAAACAATTACTTATTAATATCTGTAGTGTAATGAGCTTAGAAAGTGCTCTTAGAAAAATGTCTGTATCCTGTAGAGATCGCCTGGGAATGTGGTTCTGTTAGTAGTGCTCATCTTCCATGGACAAACAAGCATTACATTAACTCACCATGCTGGAATTTGTCCACAATCCCAGTAATTAGAAGGTGGAGATAGACGGTTCATAAATTCAAGACAATCTTCAGATACATAGAAATCCAGCTTGACTAGATACTCCATCTCAAAAAAATTAATAAATAAGTGAAGAATAATATATGATGAATACATTTTGTAATAATTATTAAATGTGGGCATTATAAATAAGCAATCTAGATTAAAGTTCATGGTCTGATGTTATTATCCATGTAACATAACAGTGTTTCCTTGCTTCTCTTTGTCTTATTGTTTCTATTTATCTCAGTTTCTGCACTGGCATATGAGCATCTCTAGGCTTGATATACATATTAAATGAACTCATATTCTAAACTTGGTCATAGTGATCATAGAGTGAACTCTGTTTGTTAAATAAACAAGAGGTAATATATACATGAGGTTTATATCCTCTAACTCAGTTCAGACAATATGCTGAAAGATGGCCAAGCTACGTTTGTGCTAATTAATAATAAAATTTTAACTGCTCTCATTTTTTTCTTTTAAAGTAGTCTTGTTAAATATTAATATTAGGACATAATTCAATGAGAATTTACTCATAATTTTATTATCAAAATGTTATTTTCATTGAAAGTAAATATATACACTTCGACAATGGCCACTGGTTTGGAGGCCATATCAAATGTGTCAATTAATATAATGAGCTGTGCTTATTAGTCAATGCACCAGAAATATTTTTGAAAAACTACAAATCTGTATGTGAATATTTCTAAATGGATAAAAGACCAGAAGTGAACCCCTGGAGGTGTAGATTAGATAATTAGTCACAGCGTGCACTTGGCTAGTCCCAAAAGAAACCAGCTAGATGTAAAGAAATGGTGAGCAGTCAGAAAAGCAAACACAAAAGCAAGTGTTTATTATGTATTTGCCATCACTTCAATACACATATACTTTATCTGTTTCTGTATTTACTTGTTACTAATTTAGAGAGATGGTAATAATGTATTTCTTGAATCTTGATCTGATTGTATTGAGATTTAGGATGAAATATTTTGTCAAATAGGTATAATTAGTGACACAATGTAATGAAATGTGGACCAAAAAATTACTTAATTCTCCTTTATTTTAAAAATAAATTTTAAAATTTTCTAAAAAAATTATATAGTGAAAGCTTGTTCTCTGTTTTAAAGATATTAATACTACTAATATTCTCTACTATTCCAATAATTTTAATATTCTAAAATAGAACATATCTCTAATTAAATTGGTTTTATACAGATATAGTTTACAATAAACATAACCACAAAAGAAAAGTAACCATAGCTAAGACTTGGGTGTCCTGTTTACGTGATATATGTACTTCATAGTTATTCTGATTATTGACTATTATGATTTAAATGAGTTTCTGCAAAATAGCGCACTGGTAATTTAATCATCAAGGTAATAGTTTTGGGAGGTGAGATAGCACAAGACACTTGAGGCCATGGAAAGAGAGGGACTAGACTAATGCTGTCAAGAGTGGGTTTGTTGTAAGAAAAAAAAGCATCTACCCCTTTCGTTTCTCTTTTTGTCTCTGTGTCTCTCTCACTTCCTCTCTTGCTGTCTCTCTGTGTCACTGTCTTTCTCTTTTTCTCTGTATCTGTATATCTTTCTCTTTCTGTCTCTCTGTCTCTTGCTATCTCTCTCTTTCTCACACACAAACACTCACACACATTCACACACACACATACACACATTCACACACAAACACTCAAACACATCCACACACACATCCACACACACAAACATTCACACACATTCACACACAAACACTCAAACACATACACACACATACACACACATATACACACACACAAACACTCACATCCACAAACACACAAACACTCATACACATCCACACACACATACACATTCACACACATACACATTCACACACACATACACACACATACACAGTCATACACACACATACACATTCACACACACATACACACACTTTCCATCATACGATGTAGCAAGGAGACTATTGCCAGATGTTCCTTGATTTTGAAATCCTTAACCGTCATAACCATGAAAACTAAATTTCCACTGTGTATGATTAAACATCTATAGAATTCTGTTCTACCAGCAAAATAAGAGCCTTCATGGTGTGAGAAGTCTTTCTGTTTATGTGTTGCTTTTATTGGTTAATGAATAAAGCTATTTTGGTCAGTAGCTTAGCAAAATAGGGCAAGACGAGAATTCCAAGCAGAAAGAAGAGGAGAGAGTAGGCAGATTCAAGGAAAAGCCATGGAGCCACCGCAGGAGCTACTTTTGCCAGGTTACAAAAAACTCTAAAATGTAGTAGTTTGAAGTAACATAACAGCTTGTAGTAATAAGAATCACTCCCCATGAGCCAAAGGACCATGTGACTTTGATCTAGCCTTCATGGATTATAGCTGCCTTCACACACACACACACACACACACACACACACACACACACTTCCACTTGGCTATGAGATGGTTCTGGTTCTCTGGGATAGTCGAGCACACATCTAGTTCTTATTGTTGAGCTGACATCTGAGGGAAGGAAGTGCAAGTGAACCATTCTGTCAGAATGAAGCTGACTTAAACTTGCTCACATGGCAGGAAAGTGTTGGAGAGGGGAAAACACAGAGGCTGCTTTTTTTTGCTTGAGCTAAGAAACGAAATCATTTTGCAAAATTCTTCTGGCTAATGTATAGGTCAAGGCCAGTTCTGATTCTTTTATGATAGTTAGTTAGTTAGTTTGTTTGTTGGAGACAGGGTCTCACTACGTAGCCTTGAAATTAGCTATGTAGACGAGGATGGCCTCACATTCGTAGAGATCTACTTGATTCTGCTTCTCAAAAGCTGGGATTAGAGGTGTGGGTCACCTCACATGACATTCAGATTCAGTAGAGGAAGATGTCTTGCTTCTTGATGGAAATTTCAAGAAAGAATTACGACCATTTATAAAAGTTACCACAGCCACTTCAAGCAATTTAGAGTCATTGCCCATTTTTTAAAATTGAACTGAAGTTTGATCTTAATACTTGATATGCGTGTACTCGCTCATTTACAGCATGACACTAACTGAAAAGTTTAAATCTTGTCAACTAATTAATTTGAGAGATAGCTAGATCAGTAAGTCACACTTCTGGGTGAATCTGTGAGAGCTTTTCCAAACATGGATGAATCCTGAGGACTCTGACCTAAGGAACAGTTTAATCCATTTATGGATCCTTTATTTAAATGGACGTTTGAAAGTGGAAAATTGAAGCGTTGTTTGGAGAAACTACTGGGGATTGTCTTTGAAGAGTATATTTTACCCTGGGTTCTTCCTTTATCCCTAAATCTTGCTTAGCATGAATTGTGTGGAATCTTCCACACATTCCCACCTCAATATCCTATTAATTACAGTCCCAGAACATGTGTAGCCATAGACTTGACTGAAAACTTGGGGGAAAGTGAGCTGTAATAAATAGATCCTAAACAATTTAAAGGAGCAGCCCCCAAAAGATGCATCCTCAAGTTTGTTTTTTTTCTATAAGGCATGTGGTCACAGTGACAATAACATTGAAACTGTCTTATTTACTTTTGCTCTGAGATCTTTTCTTTATAATATTAGCATGTATGGAAGCACAAAAATTGAAGCCAATCCAGTTTCAGGGGTCAAATTATTTTATTTGTGGCTCAATAGAAGCATTCATTTGTTGATTTACAGCATTTTTTTTTAAAAAAAAGCATGTTGGTTCCACATTGTCAAGGCAAATTCCTTTCCTTTATTTGTATTAAATTACTAGGAGTGTTCATAGCAGCAAAGAACAAAGATATATTTATTTTAAAGTTTTCTATGGAAAGCCAGTTTAGATATCCCACCCCAAATTTCACCTTGGTCAGGATTGTTAAAGTAATTGTTTTAATCACACATCTATAATGTGTAGGCAAAGTGTATATTTAATAATTCAGAAGGTTTCGTGTAACATGAGCTGGGGGCCTGCTTGTTGTTGTTTCTGTCCTGCCCAGTTTCCCTAGCTGTTTAGCCCCAAAGAAAATCACACAGAGATCTCTATAAGTTATAAAGCTGATTGGTCCATTTTCTCAGGCTACTTATTAGCTCTTGCAGCTTATATTAGCCCATTATTTTGATCTATGTTAGCCATGTGGCTCAGTACCTTTTTTAGTAGGGTAGATCACATCCTGCTGAATCAGTGGTCTGGGCAGGAGTGGAGGAATCAACTTCCTCCTTCCCAGAATTCTCCTGTTCTCATTGTATCATTTTTACTTGCTGTCTGGTTTTCCTACCTATACTTCCTGCCTGGCCAATCAGCGTTTATTTAAANTCTATAAGTTATAAAGCTGATTGGTCCATTTTCTCAGGCTACTTATTAGCTCTTGCAGCTTATATTAGCCCATTATTTTGATCTATGTTAGCCATGTGGCTCAGTACCTTTTTTAGTAGGGTAGATCACATCCTGCTGAATCAGTGGTCTGGGCAGGAGTGGAGGAATCAACTTCCTCCTTCCCAGAATTCTCCTGTTCTCATTGTATCATTTTTACTTGCTGTCTGGTTTTCCTACCTATACTTCCTGCCTGGCCAATCAGCGTTTATTTAAAACATGATTGACAGAATACAGACAATTCTCTCGCACCAGTTTCGCCCCCTCCCTGGAAATGGGGAGATGCTTATTAATTGGTTCCCAGTTTTTGATACTAAACCTTGCTTGGACTTGTAGTGAAAGTCACAGTCACTTCATTGTCCTGCTTTTTGCAACATGGATGTTTACTAAAGTGGCAGAAAAAGTTAGCAATGATTTATCTACTTGTGGCCAATGTGTTTGTAGACTGTAGATACTTATGTGTGCAACCAAACAACCAATAATATTTATTATCACTATCTGTCATCCCAATGTTTTCTTTCTTTTACACCCTCCATTTTCACTAATGGTGTTTCTCATGGAAAATTTCTTGACAACTCCTCAGAGCTACTCCACACATAAAATAGGCACTAACTGCCTGATATCCCTACAATTTGAGCCACCCCATCCTCCCTCACAGTCACAAGCAAATATCTAGATGACCACAACTATTGTGGCATACAATCTTAAAATCCAGCTCACTTTTTCCCCCAATCTACTGCCATCTTCAAGGAACCTCCTGAACACAATACTGTTTATTTCATTTATCTTCCTAAAAATATAAACATCCAAAGGAGTTTATGAGTCTTTCTGTATTCAGCTCATCACCTTTTCCTATGGGTCTAGAACACAATGATAGAGCAGTCTCGGTCCACATTCCAAAACTGGATAGAAAGTGAGAGTAATGATAGATTGCATGGGTGTCCATGAAGCCATTCTTACTGTGTTTTAGCCACAGGTGAAACACACACACACACACACACACACACACACACACACACCACTACAACACTGAAAATAGAAAGTTTGTTTTTCCTTCTTGGTAGAAGCTGAGAATAAGTATCTTCAACAGAACCACTTTTCCCCCCACTATATGTTAGGTACAAAAACTAGCACTATGCCTTTAAAATTTCATGAGGAATGGAATGAATGACAGCTAAAATGCTAACTCTGAGAACAGTTCCATCAGAATCAGAAGGAAGTATGTTTTTTCTTTTGACCTGTGGGTAATATGAGTAGCAGATTCTGCATGAAGCCTTTTAAAATGTTAAAAGGGGGAATAACTAGTAGGTTGATTGACCCCAAAGGAGCAGGAGAACTATGAATTCCCAGGGCCCTGGAACAGAAATTCTAAGCGGATTGATTGGACGCTTGAATAGAATGTTGCTCACTTCAGAGACACTGCAATCAGAGGAGGCCAGCAAGGCACATTCCCCAAAGGAGCGCTGAGTAGTGAGTGTATTGGAAAATAATCACATTCAGACGGCATCTCCCCTGGTTTACATCAGTGCCTGGCAATTAGCTTGGTCCTATTTCTTAGAGCACTGTTTTCCCAGTTAGTGACGCTGAAGGGTCCTGGAGCAGTGCAGGGGACACAGAATGGGAGTGAGTGAGGAACAGGGAGGTGACTTTTGTGCTAGATAAATTTTCTTTACCTTTGGCAAATAAATTGAACTTAGAATTATAGTCAGCAAGGAGGAAGGGACTGGGAATCTGGGAAAGATGCTACTAGGACTGTTTTAAAGTAACATGTGACCTAAGAAATCAAACATGTTCTGAGAATAGAAGTAGTTTATATTCAGTAATCTGAGATTTCAAAAACAACAACAACAACAACAACAAAACCCCACTCCACTCCAAAGGCAAAAACAAACAAAAAGAAACCGGCGCGTATTTGTAGCGTTTGTTTCTTTCTTTTAAAAAAGAAGTAGTGGTTAGTCATAGATACTCTGTCTTGAACAGATAACATGAAACAGCAGATTGGGAAGAGGAAAGAGATTATCAAACTTTGGAAGTCTCTTCAGTGAAAACAATACAGGTTTGTAAAATACGAAGGACTTTATGGTTTAGGAAACTTGAGAACTTGATGAAATATTCTGAGCTAACCTCTCTAGCAACATTTTAATTATAATGCAGTCTCCCCTTCCAGGCAATGACTCCAGTTGATTATAACATGAACAACAATCTATTTACTACAATACATTAAGAAATCCAAATATCTGGAACAGGTCATATCTCATTTGCTATTGCTGATTAAAGTAAAATAATAGAGGTCAACGACTTTCCATCTTTTTTATTTTATCTTCATTATTCTCAATTTCGAGATTGGTTGTGGGCTGGAGCCAGTGTGTTAATACTTAAACAGACACGATTTTCTAAATTGCATTAATTATGTCAAACTGAGACTGAGTGTTGTTCTTTTAAGTATTTTTGTAACAGTTACTTGGATGCCAAAGCAGAACTTCTTAAATAAGAGTCTGTTTGCTATCTTAAATAACTTTGAATAATTGATATGAATGACTACAGAACCCTTTTTCTTTGTGAATTATAACAATATTACTTAAGACAGTATCGGGCATGTGACTGAACAGATTAACGGGTACAGGTGACCCTAAGGCTTCTGTGTGAGTCCACGCCCGTGTGACAAGCTGACCTCCCTGCTCCACTTTCACCTTGCACCATGGTTGGCAGCTCTTTTCTGTGTGTTTAGAGACATTTCTCATACTCCGCTTGGTACCACATTAGTTCTACTTCTTACAGGAAGCAAAATCCTGAAAAGACAGATTATGTATGCATAGAGGCAATGATTTTTCCTGAAGGGCATTTTCTATTTCTTTATCCAGTATATTTTTAAATGTCTCAAGAGATGAGACTGGCTGCTCCACCAAGTTCAGGAACACGCTTTTTTTCAGCCTATTATCTGTCACTGTGAGCACAAACCTGCTGTGTTCCTTTGCTGATAATCTATCATTTCACAAGAGTGGGGATGACTTCAAACCACGGGAGCAGAGAGCAAAGAGATTTATTCATTCAACTCCATACATAACAACATATCCAGCCCAATATCTCCTTGCTCAGCTTATATATAATGCTCCCCACACAAGTTTTAGATAGGTAGGAGCAATAGAAAAACAACCAGATACTTAAAAAGAATAATGTATGCACAGATATAAAATGTGCATCCAATCTTTTGAAATTAATTTCTAGAATATGGTCTATAATGGCAAACAAATTATTTTCTGTACATTAAGAGAAAGTAGACAGAGTGTCTGTCCTACTGAAGGGCTCTCTCCCCTAAATGTCCTTATTCTCCTTTCATTATGCTATCTGTTTTCCCAGGATAGCAACATTAATTTGACATGGCTGAATTATGCTACCTACTGTTTCCTGTACTGCACTCTCAATGCCTCAGGCTGGGTTGCCTGCATTGGGGACAGGGACTCAAAAGGCGTTTCTAACTCCACTGTCATAGGTAAGAGAAGCAATTAAGCTACAAGTTTCTTGGTTGTGAGCAGTTAAAATCATATGCCTAATAAATTCTTTGATTATATAGAATACTTAAGAACTTTGACATATTTTAATAAACATACATAAAATTCTACAATTAGGATTATTTTCTTTTTTGTTTTGATTTGTTTTGGTTTTTCCCATTTGATTTGCATGAATCCTGTTATTTCTTGCTTTGGGACTCGTAGGTAGCAAGTCAGATAAGCGTATGTAATCCCTACGTGTCAAACCGTGATTCTATTGTCCTCTTCCCCACTATTACCACTGTCTCACTTGGAGATTGGGACACTTTATCTCTGCATTAAAAAAAAAAACAGCATTTTCTTACTTTTTGTCCTGTCTACTCAATTAAAAACAAATAGACATAAAATCCATTGCAGACACTAATGAATTCAAAATAGTCTGTAATTAATTTTAAATCCACGACTAGTTTCAAAAATTAGCTAACACTGCAAATTGCAATGACCATGATCAGGTCCTTAATAACAAGGCCTATTTTGGGAAATGTGCACGTCAGCAGATTCGCAAGTAAAACCTTTCTTCTTCAAACACTTCCAGCAGCTGCAAAACCAACAAAGCGAAATCTAGTCTGAATCTTTAAAAGGCATCTAACAGCAATGTCTCACACAATCACAATTAATAAGTCACTTCGAAACACATCTTCTTTTTAGAGAGGTCAACTCATCACAGGTAACAGAGAGCAAACATCTGCTTTTTCTCTTTGAACATCAAAAATAGTGTAGCAAACATATATATCATCTAATATGTTCTTAATGGCACCATAAAATCATTTTTATATTTATTGTGAAAAATAATTTGCAAGTACAAAAGGCAGAGAAGTTTTTCTTTAATCTAACACACAAAAAGAGGGGGTGCACTTTTATTTAGTGGCCCAGGAGTCTGTCATCCTGTTTCCCTGAGGATTCCTTGGGAGTCTCAGTTTTTAAAGCAGTGCTCTGACAGCTGAATCACAGGTTTCATTCTCATTCTGATGCCTTCTGTTCCCCCAATGTAACACAAACTCCTCCAGAGAAGCTCATCCATTGTGCGCTGGTGTTTGTTCTTAAAACAATTCAACTTCTCATTCCAATAGATGAAAAGGTACAAAGAGCAAACGGATCAAGTGTCTGATTTCAAATTCAAGCCTTTTCATTTGTTAACTGGGAGAAATCACTAAGTCTATTCAGAAATATCTTCCTAGACACACACAGTGGGAATAACTATTTCAGAAGGGTGAAAATAACAGATGCATCTATAGGCTGGAGTCAAAGAATGTAAGAATGTTTTTGCATGTCTTCCCTAGTTATGCTGTTGATGTTTAGTTTCCTCAGAATCCAAGCCCAATTTTCTCTAAATTCACAGGCAGCTCTGTTACTCATGGCCAAACTTTAGTTTTTCACCAATTCTTATTAGTATTAGCTTCTTCCAGTCTTTTCACAAGAAAATAGTTTCTCTTCTTGAAATTCTTCATCCTAAATGCCTTCTCAACGAAAAATGTATGTAATACGTGCTTCCCCCTTTGAGAAATATAATTTCAAATTCATAATGACTTCCCTAAGAAAGGAAAAACAGATGTGTCCCTCAACTCCAGATGCTTTACAATGCTTGATAATATACATAGGTAATCTTTTGTAAGCTAAATATTTTCCTTTTCTATATTTTATAACACATTGTTCTGCTTATGAATGTTATGCATACAGTCAATTATCCACACTAATGAAGGTAAGCTATGGGAGAGATAATTAAGAACAGTAGATAATCTACCATGCTATTAATGCAGGTGTCAGCACAGAGTCTGTCCTGAGACATCCATGTGCAGGGTGTGTGGTGTAGAGAAGGGAGGCTTGTGATCCCAAAATAGTTAGAGTGTCAGAGAAACGACACTGAGTAGGATGGGATAAGCAGCCCTAGTAAGAAAGACAACATTAAGACAGACGATCATTCATTACAATGAATGCCGAGATAATCTGGAATTTCCTTTTATGTGCAAATGCCTGCTTAGATGATGATACTAATTATCTTAAAGCCGTATGCTTGATTGACACCATGAGCCGCTTGCCCTACTCCACTGGCTCTATTTTTAAAATGTTAGACTCTGCCATCATCTACAGACATGAGTCTTACAAATGTGCCGTTATGGTCAGTAAGAAAATAGTATTACCCATGCTGGGCTGAATGTGTTAGAAGATTCAACACGCGCAATGTGTTGAATATGTGTGTCATTGCTTACACACTTTGCCTTGTTTGCAGTCACTGTTGTTCACTTTGTAAACATTAAAAGTACATTAAATTATATCCTAAAAGTGTGACCAACTGGTTTTTAAGCAATTTTTTTTCAGAATTGTTTAAACCAAATAGGCATCTTAAATACATGAATATTGCCTTACTAGTTTAGTATTTTTAAGTAAAATTTATCACATAATTTTCTGCCCTAATAAAGTACATATATATATATTCTGTGTATGTATACACAAAAGCACCAGACTCTGTATTATAAATTATAGCAAGCCCTTCATTATTCCACACATAGAAAAGGATAAAAATCACCAAAGAAAATGAATATTACCATATGAGTGGAAGAATAAGAAGAGTAGTCACTTTTATATTGACTTAAAAATGATAATTATGGAAATTTCCTGAATATCTAAACTTGTTCTTCATTGTTTTATCAGTATTAGCTTCAAACCAGAAAAGATAATCAGATACTGACAACTCAATTTATAACCACCTTCTCCTAGCATTGTGCTATGATATCCTTTGGGCTGTAAGAATCTAAGGTCTCCACGAGTGCATTTTTCAATCACGGATACTGCCCTGCTCTGGTAAATAGAGAGTGATAAAGCAGCAGGTAAGAAGTAGTTTCTCACAATTCTACAGAGTCCAATCTGGCCTCAGACTGGTTTCCCTTGCAGCCTGGTCAGGCCACAAAACTGACTTTCTGTGGATTCTATTGCCTTGGAGTGGAATCACTTCACATATTTTTTGAAGTGTATTAGTCTCTGGAGCATTTCTGTTTTACTCATAAAGTCTACTAGAGAAGAGTATAGTCTATAAGCTCCTCACCGAGGAGACATAAATATCAAATAATGTAATATGAAATCAAGTTTGTTTTTCAATATTTCAGATAATATTGGCTTCTTTTAATTAAACATGCTAGTATTTTTTCTCAGCTAGTAGAAAAATCTAAAGTATTTTGTTAAATAGAATATAAACTTCAAGTTGATTGGTAAATTAAAATTGTAAATAGCACAAAATGTCTTCAAAAAAGACTAGTAAATATCAAAACAAACAAGTATCAAATTGTCAAAAAATGGTTTTGTCTTTCAAAGAAGATCAATATTATGCCTAACTATTAGAAATTAATAAAACCAGTCATTTTAATCTGTTTCATTTTTGAGGTCAATAAGCATTATGTTTCATTTCTATAAAATATTCCCATGTAATGACTGCAAGATCTATTGTTTCAGTGATTGTCCTTAGGCACAGGAAGCTAAGATTGAAAGCAGTTAGGGGTGCTTAAATGCCTTTACAAGCCTATTATAAGCCAATATTCAATCAAAACGATTATTGCAAGCCATTAAAAAAATCCACTAAGTATCAAGGGTAATAACTCTTGCATGTTATTCCTTGGAATTCCTGCAAAAGTGAAAGGCTTTTGTGTCCCTGTTTGCAAAGACTGCTTAATTTATTTGATATCCTTGGGAAAAAAAAATCTGCTGTTCAACCAGAAAAAAAGAAAGAGAGGGAGTAGTTTTTGTCCCCATTATCTCTGAACAAGAAGTGTTGGGGAGCTTCAGGCTAGAATTAGCATGAGCTAGGCTATTACAGTTGTAAGAGCATTTAGACAACCTTCCCTCCTGACTTCAAGGCGATAATATATACAGCCCTGGTGTAATCTGTCTCCTTAGCTGCTTTCTTTGCCTCTCCCCTCCCCTCCTCCCCTTCTTTACTAATATCCATGCTTTATTGTAAATCATGTTACACAAACAACAGTATTTTTCTACTAAAGTGACATCATTGGTTGGAGTTTTACCTTCGGCAAAGTCATATAAACAATCACTGTTCACATGGAATTGTTTTTAAGAAATCCAGACACAATACTCAAGCATAAAATTGCTCCATAATTTTTGCCCTAAAAATAAGCTAGCTGACATCCTTTCCACTACCGAAGGTGGTTTTACATATAGTTAGTCTGCATAGATAAGGAATGCAAATGCAATTTAGATCTTGGCTCTGCTGTGAAGTCATTAATAAGCAGTGTTGGTCAGAGGTGAAAAGTCTATCTGATGATTCAGAAATTTAGTTAATGCTGCAAATAATAACATCTGCCTGGGACTGAATATAATCTAAGGCACATTGTTTCATTTTTAACAATATTTTATTCTTAGCAAGTTCCATATATTTATAGAATGTGGATAGATGACATCTATCCTTCAATATCTTCCCTTAACTCCCCCAGTGGGTCCTACCCCACTTCTTCCCATCCTTTGGTCCTCTTTTTAGTTTTAACTTTTTTTTAATACTAGTCCCTGAAACCAGTGGTTGCTATTGTTAATATGCATATGTTGTCATCTACTATGACAAGAGCAACCTGCCAGTGACCGCATCGTCAAAGGAGAGAGACTTTCCTTCCTCTGCTAACTCCAACTGCCTTTAACTCTTCAGATGGGGAGGGGTCTCAAGGCTCCCTCCCTAATCCATGCTGGAATTTCGACTGGTTTTACACAGGAAGCCACAGCTGCTGGGCGTTGATATGGGCAACAGAATGTGTGGAGGAGTCACCATTCCATAGCTCTGCCCCGCATCCACAGTTCTCATAGTCTCCCTTCACACTGTTCCTCAAAGTTCCCTGGACTTTGGATGGTGGAAGGTTTATATAAATAACCAAGCTACAGCTGAGCAGTCAATGTTCTTCATCTTCAGCACCTGACTGGTTCTGGGTCTCTGTATTAACTGCAACTCACTGTAAAAAAGTTTCTCTCGCCAGAGTTAAAAGCAATACAAAAGTATAGATATAAGCATGCATAGCTCTGTTTAGCAATAGAACCATTTAGCAAAATAACAAGGTTTCCCCATTTTGGACCTGTGATCTCCCCATTAATGGACTTTTGAGCAGGTTTGCATCTTGAAGTATGAAATTCCTTCTACAGAGCAGACTTCCTAGCTTATCAGGAAGAAGTAGGATAACCTGATTAGCCCCATACTGCTATTGTACCAAAGGGCACTTGTCAGCAAGTCCTTATTGAGTCCAGTGCTAGGTGAGACCACTGATGATTTTTATCCCACAGCATCCGCCATAGCACCTACGGTGAGGATGTAAGGTAGTCAGCGGGAAGAGAATTCCCTGGTCATTTTGAGATTAATTTCTCTATGTTTTTCACACAAAGTTAGCTCTGTTTTCAGCAACTGGGGCTTAGCCACCCAGTTATGAATAACCATGAGTAATGTCAAAAGTCAGTGTTGTTTGGGTGCTAAGGCACAATTAAACCTTAAATCCTAAAAGACAGCATTTATCTGAAGTGATGTTTTAGGGTGTTTTGTTCTTGTTTCCCAAGATTTTCAGTTCTTCTCAAATTGATATTTATCCCTCTTGAGATTAAAAATGTAAAGCAATGCAAAATGCAATGCATTCATGTTGCTCATGCTTTTTCAAATGTAGGCATCAAAAAGTTAAAAAAAAAAACTTCAGGTATGAAACAGTGTACCCAAAGCTTTTTGATTAGAATCACTTTAAGTTGGGACTTTAAATGAAAAGATTTTGGGGTGATGCAGTTCTGTCTCAAGAGGGCATGGACTTGTGCATTAGAAGATGCTTGATAGCATCCCTTACTTATACTCGCTAGATTTCACTAGTCTCCCCACCCTACACTACATTACACACACACACACACACACATGCACACACACACATGCATGCATGCACTGAAGAATGGTGACAAACAAAAAGGGGCGTGGAGATAAGTGAAAATCACCTCCATTCAGTAAATCAACTAAGTTACATTTAATGAAATTTTAGTAACCCTTGAAAAAGGAAATCTCACTGAACTCTGAGTAGTAGATTTTGGTTTATGACATGAAAATAGCCCTGATACTAGCTGCAGTAAGATCCTCCCAGGCTTCTAAATCTCCCTAGAGTCGGGTCATAACACAAACTGTTAGGTGCTACTATCATTGTTTGCTTTCTCTGCTGTATCAAAATACCAGGCCATGTGGCTTCACAAGAAAAATTTAATTTTCATAGATCTGGAAAAGATGGGGCATTGGCAGGATCGGACATTGGTGAGGGAATGCTCTCCAGTCTTGGTGTCCTCCCCCCATGTGACCAGCTTTCTGTTAACAGAGAGAGCAGGTTTACTAATGTTTCCTCTAACAGCATTCATCCCATAACAAGGGCCACGTCCTGGTCACTCTATCTAACTATCTCAGAAAAGGTCCTGCACACTGCAGCAGGAGTCGGAACATACAAAGTGGATGAAGACAATGTCACAGCATGGATGAGAGAGAGGCACTGTGCCTTTCTATCCCAGTCAATGCTGACAGTGCTGAGGAGCCAGTTTATGAACCAAGCTAGGTAAACTTGGTGCTTCATCAGGTGGTACACAGAATTTGTATATTTAAACACATATTCTTACTGATGTTGTTAATTTTATGTATATGGATGCTTTGTCTATATGCATGTCTGTGCATGCAATGGTGCCTACAGAGGCCAGACAGAAGAGGGGAAAGGGTCCCATGGAACAGGAGGTAAAATCGATAGTGAGCGGCCCTATGCGAGCTGGAAATGGAACTTAATTCCCCTGGAAGAGCTTGAAGAGCAGCCAGTACACTTAACCACTAAGCCATGTCTCCAGGCTAGTTGTGCACCTTTCTTTACGTATCTTACAGTGTCGCAGAAATGTGTGGAAATTTGTTTGGGGTTACATAAAATCCATACACACATACATTGCTCCTGTAATAAAGGTAACTAAGACAGCCTCACCCATCAAGCTAGTCAAAGTCTAAAGAGTCTGAGCAATAAGCAGATTTCACAGTACAATGCGAATGAGTGATAGATGGTGTATGTGAGCAGAGTCTTTCATGAACTCAGACAAGGAAGTAATTAACTGAGAGGAAACCAGGAACACATTTATGACAAATGACATAGTAATGAACTATGCTAAGAAGCATGGGAAAGACCATCTTTTTATATATCAACTCCATAAAGCTGGGCTAGGTCCAGAAGGAACACACAGTTGATGCAATTACTTAAAAACAAATGAACAAACAACAACAGCAAATCTTCTGTCAGGCATGGTGGCAAACACCTTTAATCCTACCACTTGGGAGTTGGGAGGCAGAACAGGTGAATCTCTGTGAATTTGAGCCCTACCTGGTCTACAGAGTGAGTTCCAAGAGAGCCAAGACAGTTGTACAGAGAAACCCTATCGCAAAAAAAAAAAACAGCAAAACAAAACAAAGTTCTATGTTTCTTTGCTGAGACAAAAACAGTGTAAGCTATGATGCCACTAAATAAGCAACATCTTGCAATATTACCAAGAACTTTTGCATCTATGGCCACAGAACACATAGATCTGTGTCTAGACACCAAAACTTGGTGCCTTTGTTGCTGCTGTGCTTGTACCATTTTCTTTGACTCGTGTGATAGCTAAAGACAACTACAGAAGAGGTGGAATAAACTGCCGTATGAATGCAACATAGAACAGGCCTTCTTAAACTTCCTCTACTCCCAACCCCATTTCCCCTTAGAACATTTGGCTAGATCCAGGCATACAGCTGTATAAAATAGGCACAAAAATCAAACATGCATTGATAATAGACTCAAAAGTATTTTAATTTAAACCATCTTTTAGTAAATACTATTTAAAAATAGCAAACTTGTAAACCAATTATCTATAATTTTTTTCTTTTTTGTCTAGCACAATATTGTTATTGATTATTTGGGAGTCTCATATAATGCACCCTGATCATATCCACCTCCCTGTCTTCTCAGGTCTGTGACCTTCCATTTTGCTTTAATACTGTCTCTTCTTTTTATTACTTTACTCATTGATGTGGTATTCCCCTCTGTATGCTGCGATTACCATTGATAAATAAAGAAAACTGGCTTGGCCTGATAGGGTAGAATAGAGGTAGGTGGGGAAACCTAAACTGAATGCTGGGAGAAAGAAGGGTGGAGTCAGAGAGATACCATGTAGCCCTGCTGGAGACAGATGTCGGAACTTTAGCTGGTAAACCCCAGCTACATGGCCATACACAGATTAATAGAAATGGATTACGGTAATAGTTAACCAGGAAGAAGCTAGAGCTTATGGGCCTTGCAGTGATTTAATTAATGCAATTTCTGTGTGATTATTTAGGGGCTAAGCATCCAGGAATCAATAAGTGGCTGTCTCCTCCTACATACTTATGACCCAACTTCTTGAAAGAATACTTAATTCTACTAATACCCTGAATTTTTGCTTGCCCTTGCTCGCTGGTGTGCACAGGTGTGAGCTCTTAAATAATAGATAATATGGAAGGCTGTCTTTGAACAGGGAACTTTCAGTCTAAATCTCCTTCTCTCTAAAATGTGGGTGTCATATAATAAATGGTGCAAAGTTACAAAATGCTTGACAATACCTGACAGTTGAGTGCTCCTAAATAATGTCAGCCATGATCCTTATCCTGTTGTATAATATTCTTATGTATTTTCACCATTGTTCTTCAAACCACTATAATTCTCTTCTGCTTAGAACTTCTTCCCCAAGGAACTTTTCCCCCAAGGTCCTATCTCAACTCCCTTGTTAAGATTGCCAGTGCCCTATTGTCAAATCCAGTGAGCTTTATGAAAAGCATCCAGTCTATTTTAATATTAGTATTTGATGATGACAGACACTTTTGCCACTTGTAAAACCTCTCTTACTTGTGTTTCAACATGTATGTTTCTCCCAGATCTTCTCTCTGCTTCCTCTTGAACTGTGCCCTTTGTTGACTTCTCCTTGGGTTTTTAAACATTGGATCTCATCAAGGCTCCTCCTTGATTCCAGGTTTTGCTCTTCCAGCCTGTTCCTTAACACTTCCCTTCACACTCCTCATCTTCCGTGACTCCCAGACTAGATTTTTTTATTGCATGCCTAGAAGGCTTCACAGGTGTCTCACGTACATATCAAAGGTAAAATCTCTACAGTGAGACTTCTTTGTTTTCCTCTCAAATAATCTGTCTCCTGTAAATGTTACCCTAATTTTCTTTATCTATCATTCCAACTTTAATGTACCACAACTCAACTCAAATATTCAATTCATATTTTGTTTACTAATAGTTCATCTTCCAAAATAATGACTTTAAGAAGAAATTAAATGAAGTCACCACAACAAGGGTACACTTTATGTTGTTTAAATTGTATGATTGCCAAAGACAAACAGTATATATGTTTTTCCACAATTAAAAATGTGCTTCAAAATGCTTGGACAAACTCTACAATTATTTTATGACAACAGCTTCTCTGTCTTTGCAAACAAGATCCATAGCGTCTGGTTCCAGTTGATCACCCCAGTTCCTTCTGATACTTAATCTTTTGGCACTCTAGACTTTACTGTTTTCTGCATGTTCGAGATCACTTCATTCCCACTTTGTTTGCTATAGGGGAAGACCTCTTGTTTGTTCCCGGATGCCCAGAACATGAAATAATCACTCAGAAACTATATTATTTGCCTGTTTGGCTAATAGCTTAAACGTATTGCTAGCTAGCTCTTACATCTAGAATTAACCCATTCCCATTATTTTTTATTTTACCATGAGGCTTGTGGCCTATGGGCAACTTCCAGCTGGCAGCTGGTGTCTTTCCCCTCTGGTGGCTACTTAGCATCTCTCTGACCCCGCCTACTTTCTCCTAGCATTCAGTTTAGTTTCCCCACCTAGCTCTATTCTGTTATGCCATTGGCCAAAAGCAGTTTCTGTATTAACTAATGGCAATAAAATATATTCATAGCAGAATCCCACATCAGTATGCATTCTTCTCTATGGCCAAACTTTGATTTTTCTTTGTCTAATGAGCTCATATTCATTATTCAATCCCAAATCTCCTGTTTTCAACAACTACAAAATCCAAAATATATTCTCCTTTACACTCCTAGTATTTTGAATCAGTTTCATTCACTCAATATAATGCTTGATATCGATCAACAATTTGACTATCTAGAATAGGGACAAAACTGCCCAGATACCAGTGAGGTGATTTCTCAGTTGTGTTAATTGATGTGGCAAGCTAATCCTATAAATTGGTGGCAACATGCCATGGACTGGTGTTCAGGACTGAATAAAAAGGAGAAAACCAACTAAGGATCAGCATTTATCTTTTTTCAAATTACTGAAAGGAGATGTGATCATTGCTGCATGTTCATACTGCCATGAGCTCCCTACATGCTGGAGTGTGTTGCCTTGAACTAGGCCAAAATAAACTCTTCCATCTTTAAATGCTTTTGTGAGGTACTTGATTACAATCACAAGAAAGGTTACTAATATGCTCAAAATTACTCTTTATCTATCTACTCCTTTCCTATGGGCTACTTTGTCTTGTGCTATTGATGCCAAATTATTTCTTATTCATTAATTTTTCCACATCTTAAAAAATAGATAAAATTTCATTTTGGAACAATTTTAGATTTGGAGAAAAGTTGCAAAATTAGTAGAAGCAATCCCTACCCATCCTCAATAAATTTTAGTTCTAAACCCTGAGTCCCAATCTGTAGGTTTTAATATCTAACATGTCATCAGACTTATCAGATGGTGTTATGTCAAGAGATCATGTTGAGCCAAGAGGTGGTGGCGCATGCCTTTAATCACAGCACTTGAAAGGCTGAAGAAGGAGGATCTCTGTGAGTTTGAGGCCAGCCTGGTCTACAAGAGCTAGTTCCAGGAAGGCTCCAAAGCTACAGAGAAACCCTGTCTCTGGGAAAACAAAAACAAAAACAAACAAACAAAAAAAAACAAGAGAGATCATTTTCTTTTAGCTATAACTCATCTCATGCTTTCCCTTCCTAGAGCAATACTTATAAAGTGACTTGGTCGAAAGAGTTCTGGGTTAATTTGGTCCACTTATAGTGACAACAAGAACAACCACATAGATTTTTGAAAGTTACTTTTATAAATAGATGACAGATAATCACTAACTAAAATAAAAATTCCAAGAGTAGAGCATTATTCTAAAGAAAATATCATCCAGGTTTTCTAGTTCAAAGAACATACAGTATCTGAGTTGCAAGCTCAGCAATTAGCTCTGTGTGTGTGTGTGTGTGTGTGTGTGTGTGTGTGTGTGTGTACATGAACTCACCCCAATAGAGAGTTATATTTTAGGGAAATATTTCGGTTAAAAATTTCAGTCCAGCAACTGTGTTTGGCCATTGTAGTCATGGGAAACCTCACAATTGCCACTCTCCATCCATGTTCATGATCTCCATCTTTTTATTGTGAATAGTCTGACAGAATAATTGGTAGGTAGTCAAACAATTTCATAATCTATAAGCATAGTGTATTTGTTCAAACCAATATTTCTTGCTTTCCTCGTTTGAACTATATGCTGCCAAATATAAAAATGCAATGGGAAATATATCTCTATGACTGACAATTGCTTTAAAGGTAACCTTGTGTTAGAATCAGCCTAGTTATGGCAGTTAATCTTTGTTCTTAGATTTCACCAGTCTCTCCTGAGCTAGACAATAAAATCCCTCTCCCATAGCATCACTTGAATTTTATCCAACTGAGTAGTAAACACATGAATATCTTACATTTATATTGTTATCACCGGTGCTTTGTTTGTTGCTTGCATAAATTATGAACTCATGCTTTATTCTTCCTCTGATGAGTGTTTCGTGTATTAATATCAAATTCATGCCCCACTGCTGTTTCTGTGGCCTTCTGAGTACAAAATAACTTGCTGTTTCAATGCTGATTCACAGATTAATCTTTTTGATGGCATTTTCAGCAATACACATAACTTAAGTGACAATATGGATGCAGATGATGGGAATAGCAATTGCATCAAGATTTAGGCAGTGGTGGTTATGTGTCATCAGCTAACAAAATGTTAGAAAGAACTGCAGTTCATAAGCAACAAAACATTATAGCTTCTTCAGGAATTCAACATCATGATTGTTCTAAAATGTGTTTTGATCCCAAGTTGTAATTTCACCTGTTTGCTTCTTTTCCAGTAGGTGACTTTACTTTATACTCACAGAAGTAAAGAGGTTCAGCTTAGCAACACAGCTGCTAGCCTACCTAGTTTTCATGAAATTAAGCATTCAGACATGAAAGAATGATTTCATTTGCTTGCTTCCCCAAGGCAAACATAGTTCTTTTCCTTTCAAAGGATATACTTCATTTTCTTACCCTTTGTCTGACAAATTTGTTTGTATAAGAAAGCACCCAAGAAAACTGTGATGTAAGGAAGCTTCAGATAAGTTCAATAAACAATATTGCTGCTCTCTCTCACTGCTACATATCAATAGAGAGGTTTCATGTCGATATAAAGATATTTATTGGGAAATATACAGTTCCTGCTCCTTTTGTTTACTTCCTTTGTAGTAATCATTATTAATTGGCATATGTTGTACACGCAATTGAACAGGTAGAAACCTCAAGTCAACAATGTTAATTTTCTTGAGTGCAAGGTATATGATTGTCTTCATCCCTACTGGTTAGGAGAATGAGAAGGATGGATAAATTAAGGGAGAAGAAGGAGAATGAAATGAAGTTAAAAACGAGGAGGAGGAAGGAAAGGGAAGAAAGAATATGCAAAGAAACAGGACATATAAAAGATAAAAAAGGCAGATCCACTTCTGAGTGTCCGTATGAAGTTAACAGGCATTGGACTAGATTGAACCCCAAATAAAGCCTGCCAAGCTTCTCATTTCTTTGTAAACTATGCATGTTTAAATACTCTAAACAACAGGACATGTCTGGAACTACGCATCCCAAAGTTGTGAGATAAAACGAGAAGGTCTTATTCTCAGTGTCTCATAATCTAGCTCCCGTCAGTTCTCTGTCAGTTCTAAGGTGCATTATACCCTTGCCGCTCGATCGTCCTTCTCAGGCTCACTTGCTCTTGAACCCAGTGTCTTCTGACCTTCTGCCCCCTCATGAATGAAACTGCATTTCTGAATGTCACAAATGATAATCACAGAATAAAATGGCTTTTCTCTGCTTTGTACTTTTCACCCACTGTGCATGGTTTTAACAGTTTTGACTACCCATCCTTGAAATTCTCTTTCCCCCTGACTTTCTCACCATTAAACCCATGTGTTTAAACCAATGACTTGTGTTGTTTGTTTCATTTTACTTGGAAGGAGCTCAAACTTTATGGAAGGAAGAAGCTAAAGGATATTGTTTTATTTTTTTTAAGTGGTCATTTTAGAAGCAAAACCTTAGGAGGGGAATGAAAAATAACTCTGAGCTCTGCATTTCTAAACTCCAATTTTCTTCAGGAAATGAAAAGGGTTAAGACAAAAAGATGTCTGTAAGACAGTAGCTGACAAAAAACATTCCTTCAAGCACAAGGGAAAGAAAATAAATTTGTATCTTTCTTTGCCTTTTTTAGGTTCAGTGGTTACTAGCCTTTAATAGTAACTATGTAGAAGTCACCAACTTGCACCAACTTGGTTGATTTCTTGACTCACTATGGGTTTTTTGCTTTTTTTGTTTTTGTTTTTTTTTTATTTTTAACATATGTGATATCTGACACTAGCCTGTAGGCAGAAGTTGCTTGTTAGGTTCGTGGCCATCCAGACCCAAAACAATCACACAGAAACCGCATCAATTACAACACTCCTTGGGCAATCATTTAAGCTGATTTCTAACTACCTCTTACATCTTAAATTTCTATTACTCATGGCTCATGGTTTACCAGTCCCAGCCTGTAGGTGTCTTTCCTCCAGCAGCTACAGGGCATCTCCCTGACTCCACTTTTCTTCCTCCTCTATCTGCTTGGAATTCCCACCCTCTCTGTTCTGCTAAGCCACTGGTCGAAACAGCTTTATTCATTAATGAATAAAAGCAACATACGTACAGAAAGATTTCCCACACCACTAGCCTATTAATAATCAAAAGTACTTATGGGCCATACATACTGTGAACTCTATTTTAAATAAACACTATCTATGTGTATGAATTGAATTTGGTTTCCTTGAGAACTGAATGTACAAGTACACAAAGGTCTCCTGTGTCAGTAAACAAATGTCAACACCAAAAGACGAAAAGAAATTCCTTGAGGTATTTACAATTGTTGTACTCTCTGCTCTTCAGGTAAAATATGTGCCTCAGTTCTTTAGTTAAAGCTGTGGGACACCATTAAATAACACAAAATATAGAAGAAAGATCTATTGTAGTTGATCCCTCAAGAATATATCCAAATACAACTTGGTACCAGGGCACACTTTTTGCCTTTGTTGTCCCTCAAAGATTCAGGAATATGGATGCATTAGGTTACATGAACATGTAGAAATGTGAATATTGTTAGAAGATATTTCTGTTTTCGGGTTTTAAAAGGTGATCATCCTTCATCAGAATTTCAACCCATTTGTGGTGTGTCTCTCAACCATTTGTTTGCCCTGTTGTCTTGGCTCTGAGGACATTTATACTTTCAGAGTTACTTTTTATTACCCATTCTTTACAGCACACCTGTGAGTTAGCAAAGTATTATTATGCATACTGTGCAGATGGTGAGATGAAGGTATGATGCCATCTAAAAGATAATGCAGAGCTGGAATGAGGATTTACGAGTCCCTAAACCTCACATAGAACAGTACTCTCTGGTATCCCTGCCCTCGCCTTAATGTTTGGAAGCAAAATCCCTGAACATAATTTCAGTCTCAACCCAAATCCCAGCTACTTTCTCAGTGTAGTTTTAAGTCTTCCACACTAATGGAAATATACATTGAGCTTTAAAAATTAAATACTCACTATTCATAATACCCAGAGGTCCTATCTTGGAAGGATGTTTCATGGTTGCAAGATTGGATGCAGATAAAATGTCAGTTAATTTTATAGCACCCATGTTTAAAAGAAATTATTGCCTTTTCTGAAGGGTGTGTCAAAAAGATAAAATGGTTGATTCTAGAATTGGTTGTCTTTTATATTAGCATATATTCTATTTTTTATTTAGTTCATGCTTATTAAAGCAAACAATCTGTGGAAGAAAAACAAATGCCATTGGAAATAGATGGACTGAAGCGTCTCATTCTGTGTGCTGTGTTTGGAAAGTTACCAGCTTAGTCAACCAGAGTAAATCACATTTTGTGCTATGAAAGATGATAATTCAAATTAAACTTTCAAATGGTTTAGCAGAAGCAAGAAACATAATTCTGATCAATACACTTTTGTTGATCCTCATAGAACAGTTGTATTTCACTGTTCTTAAGAAGGTGCTGTCTTCAAAAACCAGGCACAGAAGGAAAAATATTGACCTAATCAGGTATGTATTTTCCTAACTATTCCTCTTTCAGGGCCAGTCCAGGAGTAGTGACATGGTTGAACACAAAGGACATAAAACAAAAAAATTTCCACAATGAAGATACCACAATAAGTGATTGCTATATATTATCTGTACAATACACAAAGTATAGATTCCCTAGAGAGTTTTCAAAGTTTAGTTTAACGTGCATGTGTCTCTGGCATGTTTTCTTCCTGTTGGTTAATGAAGCACAGGAGCTAACGGAATTCATATGATTCCCATCTGTCATCGCCACAGCAGTGATGAAGCCCAAAATGAAATTCTACCCTTCATTCAGTTCCTGTAGTTTCATATTAGTTAGGTGATCAAGCACAACCAGGGAAACTCGTCTGTTTTCAGATGAGTAAACTAGGGTCAAGTGACTTGCCCTGAGTCACACAGCAAGACATTACAAGAACAGGCACTAGAAAAAGAAGTCCTGGAGTTTCCAGCTGTTATCAGGACCCCTGGGCCATGCACCTTCCAGGCAATTCTCTCTGATATTTTGCGTCACTTATTTTTTTTATGACTCTTACTTATTTTTCTTTTCTGCCAGAATCCCTTGCACCTTCCTTTCTTCTTTTTTCTTCTATTAGACACTCACCCGGAGATGCTATTCTCCACTTGATGTTTCTCATAATTATCTTTGAGGAAAACAGAATACAGATTTAAAGCACTCATTAACATGCTGATTAGAAATTTCCTCTTAAAGATTCTGAAAGCTTGCAGGGACCCCCAGAGATCATCTGATTCTGCTCCTGACTTCAGGCATGGCTCACCTAAGCAGTTTTACACAGATGGAACACTGAATTTATGATCCACAATGAGAGAGTTCCCAACAACCCTTGGTAGCACAACTCTAGGCTCAGTCTGCATTTCTGCGTAAAGGACCGTACAGGAGACATAGGAAAAAACACACTGTCCTTTTTGAAGTCAGATTCCTACATGACTAAAGTTAACTATATTGTGTGTTTCAGTTGCACAGCTCGGATTTATGCTAATGGTTTACATCATCAGAAGAGATCTTCATTGTTGGTAATCATTCTTTTGAAATAATACTTGAATTTTTTTCATCTTGAACTTGTACATTATTAGACTATACAGAACCTTTTCCAAATTTTCATTAATAAAATTAGTTTACTTTTAATTTATTGTTTCTTCTTCAATGAGGGATATGCCCAATAAAAATATAAATATTTTCTCCCAATCCCTACTATACTACCTGATAAGATTATCTATCTCACAAGGAGTTTTAGAGAACTTTGAGAATTAAGAGCTCTGAGAACATATGATATAGAGAGAGCAAGGTTAAGGATGCAGATAGAACTAACTTAATTGATCAGTGGACTTATGAGGAGGTTAACCCTTAAGGACATACACCATGCTGAGCAGCAGATGGCCAACACAAAGTGAACTCAACGACATTTCAGAGGATTCCTTGTTTCATAACACATTTTCTGGACATTGTCTTCCTTCCTTCTCTGCTACTTGCCTTCGTTCCTTCCTTCCTTCCTTCCTTCCTTCCTTCCTTCCTTCCTTCCTTCTTTCCTTCCTTTCTCCCTCTGCCTCTCCCTCTCTCTCTCTTTTTCTTAAAGATCTTTTGCAAATATACTATATTTTCTGCTGTTGTGTTTTCATAGTATTTGTGTGTGTGAATGTGTGTATCTCCACATCTATGTTTTTCTTGTGGTTTTCTTTTCACTCTTTTCTCCTGGCAGTTAGATTGCATCATCCTGTTGTTTTGTTTGCTTTTACTTTATATTACTTAATTATTATTTTTAGATGTCTGTTTTTAATCTAATGAGACAGAGAAAGCAGGAGTGTGGATTTGGGTGAGTAGGCCATAGGGAAGACCTGGGAACTGTTGTGTGTGCGGGGGAAGCATAATCAGAATACCTGGTATGCTAAAAAAAAAAAAGATCTGTGTTCAATTAAAACAAAATACACGGACCATCTGAGTCTTCGTAATGAAATCTGAGGTCCTTAAATACAGAAGTACAAAAGTATCAAAGTCAGAGAGACATTGAAAGATGATTCCATACAGATAAAGATACAAAGAGCCAAAGAATACAGGTGGCTTTGTAACTCACCTGATAGAAATTAAGATATTTTGTCTCTGAATCTATCAGATGTCAGAAGCAATGGAACACAAATAATCTGGTCACATGGAGGGAGGAAAACACTCCAGCCAGAGAGAGAGCTTGTCTCTAGGAGAGAGATTTCTCACAGTTCTAACCAGACTCGGGCCTAGAAAGAAGCAGAAGCCCATGATGAGTCAGCAGTGAAAGGGACCACACCTTGAAGGACATTACCTAAATGTGCTTATCTTTGGCCCTCTATTTAAACTTGAGGGCCCCAAAGACCAACTTGGGCTCCATTTTATACTTCTGACCTCTATATCTACGGAACAATAAGTCTTAGATTTATTAAGCCACAAAATTTGCAGAAACTTTGGACAGTAGCAACTGGAAACTATTGCATCCTTGATAGAAAATCTGAAATGTCTCTGTCTTAGTCACTTTTGTATCACTATGGCAATTGAAAACTGCTTTAAATGGAGGAAGAACTGATGTGAACTCCTAGTTTCAGAGACTGTAGTGCACAGCTTCTTGGTCACCTGGTTCTGGGCCTATGGTCCAGCAGAACATCAGCATAGGCTAGTATGATGGAGCAGAACCACTTGTCTTACAGAACTACCAAATAGTGTGCTGCAACAAAGAAGGGCCCAAGACATGATATAAATTCCAGGGACATGTCCCTGGTGACCTGTTTTTGTAATTAGGTCCTATGTATAATTTTACACTACCTCTTAATCATGCAATCAAATCCATAAGTGAATTAATTAATTGGTTATATGAGAACCTCCTTGATATAATTGCTTCTCAGTGACTGGTTATCACCAACAGTAGGGCAAGCCTTCAATAAAGGATTACTAGGGAAAGATATTTCATATTCAAATCATGATAATGTTTCTTATATATCAGTCTCTCATTTTAAATAATCTTGGAGATATTCTTGAAACACTCTCCATCTACAAATGCACTAATTTTACTACGGTACTGGTGGGAAAATCTTTTTAAAAGGTAGCCTCAGAAAAAAAGAAATCCATAACATATCATCGATAAATTTCCAACAATTTGAATGATTGGGTCTTAATTTATAAATAATTAACTTAAATTTTGAATGTAGAAGTAACATCCAGGTTTTCCTTTTTAAGATGTGAAAATGACAATTCTGCTTTTCAAAGATTCTTGAAATTTTTATATTAACCACTTTTGAGCTTTTGAAACATTTTCTTGAATATATAAACCTAAGAGAAGGTATGTTAGATATTGGGACATACAACAAATGGGAAATATACTAAATTTTGGAATGATATCCAAACAAAATTTACATTCATAAATTCTATTAATTGCATAATTTTGTTAGTGACTCTAAATTGTAAGATTGCATGTCATACTTTGTAATTAAATACTGGATGCATCTTCCAATGACT
This sequence comes from Bramus lutescens, assembly GCA_001685075.1. NCBI lineage: Eukaryota > Metazoa > Chordata > Mammalia > Rodentia > Cricetidae > Bramus > Bramus lutescens. The sequence goes on from LOEQ01002475.1 coordinate 71,057, forward strand.
TTCCTGGCCTTTAAACTAACACCGTTTAAACAGAATCCATGTCCACCTTATTTTCAGGTTTCTCTGTATACATAACTAGGACAACACAGTTCATGAGTAGGTCTTCCATTAAGATTTGTTACAGGACTCTATGAAACAATAAAGTGAGAAACCATTTATATGTAGTTTGGGGGAAACTATGAAAAACATCATGTTATTTGTGCACAAAATGCAGTGCCTTTCATTTAGTAAATTATTCATATTTAGTAATTTAGCATGCTCTAACCATGAAGAGTGTCTCTTAATATCTATCATTAAAAACATAAAGTGAGGTAGCAATTACAGCTTTATTTTATTGAAGAGCTAGTTCCATTACCCCCAAGTTTAAGTGCATTTCTATTTCATGTCTTTGTAATTCTGTATTCTCGAGCCCTTCCTGAACTGAAGAGCCAATATATACATATGCCATTGTGCCAGAGGGCACAAATTCTGTTTTGATTTACTCATGTGCAACTCCTATTAACACCAGGAAATTCAGGGCAAAGTTTAGTGTCTTTTTTTCAGGAAGGATCATGTTGTTACATATACCAAGTAACACATGAATTCTTTTCGACTATAAAACCAATGATGTGCAGCCACACACATTTAGGGCACTCATTTAGCTTTTCATTGACTAAGCGTCTCAATAGCTTGACTCATTTTTTAAGGTATATAGTTGTTTTTAGAGCAAGGATGTGACAAAGAGAGACGTGAGGTAAATTTCTGGAACCATTGGAAGCACAGATACATAAATTATGGGATGAAAATTTAAATTTTAAAATACTGAAAGGTAGAAAAATATAACACATAATGTTATGTGAAATGTATGAAAATGATAGATGTGTTTAAGATGATCTTTTTCATGTGTTGTCTTTTACACAGTTAGAATAAGCATTACCTTCTTGCTTTGTATTTGGAGAAGTAGAGAGAAAGCCAGCCCAGTGTGCATCCTGAGGTACTAAGAAAAGCTGAGTGAAGAAAAGGAACACACATAGGGTCTTCCTTCTTTC
>LOEQ01002475.1:107398-118071 GCA_001685075.1 Bramus lutescens
TGTGTGTGTGTGTGTGTGTTGGCGGGGGGAAATGGAAGGAAAGGAGGGAGGAAAAACTGATAAAACAAATGAATAAACTTAACAAATAAAAAAATATGTAAAAGACACGATGGTGTAATTTATTTAGTTAGTATTCTTAGCTGTTAAAGTCTCATCTAATTTCAACTCATGTTATACAGAATAGGTTAGATGAACATTGCCCGCAGACTAACATTGAAAATGCTGAAGTTGCTATTCTAGATTCGCATCACATTATAGGTCGCTTCTACTTACATGTTTTAAAGGAGTTCACTTTCAGATTCAATAAATACCTTCTTTGTTGTAATTCTGAGGATTGAAAAGTCAATATTTCCAACTTTTATTAATAATAAATCATGCTGTAACCATTCATACTAAAATTGACACATTGTTAAGGGACCTCAAGTGAATTTCTACACTGAGATATCAAAAATAGCTTAGACTTTTCAATTTGGCTGGCACCGTTCACATTTGTACCAGTTGTCCACTGTATGACCCATTCTTTAGCCCTGTTCATAGATTCCTACAATAAGCAAGTACTTTTCTAGTCACTGGAGGAAAAACAGCAAATAAGACAGGTAGTCTTACCCTGTTACAGCTTACAGACAGAGAGATTGATGACAAGGGCCTGGAATCCCTAAAGTATATTTTTGTTTCTGAGTTTCAGTTGTGCTCAAGATTGAGCCCAGCGTCTGAAACATCCTAGGGATACTTTACCATTGAGCTTTTAAGTTTCCAGCTTTTGTTTTCTGCAGCAGAATGGCAGAAAGCTAATGTTTATGAAAGAATATAGACATCATGCCTAAATGTTTCCACAAATCTTTCAAAAAAACATTTCTTTAGGAGCCAGTCCTCAATGTTAACTTTAAAGATACTCTGACTGAAAATTATTTCTGAAGGCAATGGTAAAATTCTTAGTCTCCTTTGGTCCTTCAAACTTTACTCAAAAAATCTTTAGGGCTAGTGGCATGCCTAATACAAACCAACATACTTTTTATTTTTAGATTTATTATATATATATATATATATGAGCTTTTTGCCTACATGTATATTTGTGCACCACATGCATGCCTGGTGCCCACAGAGACTAGAAGAGTCATGAGCCCACCTGGAAATGTTGTTACAAATAGTTGTGAGCCAGAGGCAGAATGGATGAAGTATTGGGGGAGGGTTTCCTAGCTCTTAGTGTCTTAGAATTAAAATGAACACTGAATTCTAAGAAAAATTAAATATCTCAATTTACATCATTGGGTCCTTAAAAAACCTGCAATTATTGATTTAATCTAGTTGAAACTAATCAAGTGAGTAACTCCTGATTTTGCTCGAAAATTGAACGGAGTAGAAAACTGCTACCCAAATGACTACCATGCCCAAGTCTTATCGGCAGTCGAGATGCTCCTTCGAAATTGAGAATAGACTTTGGTTCAGACTGGTTTTCACCCGTTTTTCTCGTTGCCTTCGGTTGCAAAACCAAACTCTTACTACTTCTTTCTCGAGGTTTAGTTCTTCAGCCATCCGCATGATCTCCTGAGAGGAAGGCTTGCTCTGCTGTCCAAAGTGCCTCTCCAGAGCATCCTTAGCTGCAATACTGGGGTTGGGGGCGNATCGGGGGAGGATAGTTTGGGAGTAAATTATGTCTCTTTCAATGAAGTTTTTGGAAGAATAAAATGAGGCTTGCCTTTCTAAATATTACCATAAAGGAGTAACATAAATTCTGGAAACACTCGTGAAAGACAAATCTATGACTTTTTTACACAGATAGGCAAAAACAAAGGAACCCAGGTTCTCTCACTTTATGCCACAAGGGGGCACTAAGTTCTTGACAAAAGCAAAGACGTGTGGGTCTTTGGAAGCAGAACTGCTCCCTGCCCACTCATCACCTGCCCCAGCCATCCCCAGTGTTTATAACACAGGAAATGTGCAATTGACAACCAGCCGAGATAAAATCTTCTGCTATTTCCCATTAGTGCCTCACAGAAACAACAGTATCACTAAATTATACTTCACAGTTGTCAGGAAAGTGGTCCTGATAGACCTTGGGCTGACACACTGGTAGATTCCTTCTGTTATTTTTAGTTAAGACACTACACAGAGAAAGAGCTTGTATCTTCAAGGCCATCAGTGAATTGTCTGGTTTCCATTTTTAGTCAAATGTCTGTGTCAAGCCAGTGAATCAAGCAACACATATTTGTTCATGAAATGTAAAATAGATACTAGCTTTGTTTCTCATGAATTTGGGTTTTGAAAACATTTTCTGTTTCTTCAATCATTTCTATTCCTCCCATGTTGTTGCTCTTACACTACACTTTAATGTTGATTCCATGTGAAGACTATTTTTTTCTCTAGCAAATTTACTATCTCAAAGGAATACCTACCTGATAGTTGTTCTTCGTTTCCTTTTCCTCTCGTTCGCTCCCACTTTTTCATTGTACAAAGCTGGAATGTGGAAAAGAGATAACAAAAATAGAAAGTAAGTTTAAACTAGCATTTGGGGTTTCAATTTTCTCTATAAAATAATGCAAAGTACAATTGTCATGCATTTCTGTCTTAAATGTTTGTAAGCTAGGCCATTTTATATTGCATTCTGTAGAAAAAAGTATTAAAGCAAAGTAAATGTAAATCTTGTAAATATGATTGTTTACAAACCCTAAGCTCATTTTCAATGAATTAAAACATTCATTGTAAATGATTTGAGTCTTACTCCTTTTTTTAATTTCAATTACACATGTGTGTGTGTGTGTGTTTGTATGTAGGTGTGGGTACATGAGTTCAGGTGCCTGTGGAAGCCAGCAGAGGACATCAGATCCCCAGGAGCCTGAATTGCAGGTGGTATGAGCCGCAGGATGGGGGTGATGGGAACGTAACTCCAATCCTCTGCCAGAGCAGTGTGCTCTGGATACCTGATCTCCTCATGCCCCACGTACCTGATTCTTTCTCCAGCCTTGCCACTCTTACACATAAATTATATTCAGTGTGTGTGCACGTGTGTGTGTTAGAATACCAAACTTTTATTTTTACGATGGTATTTACTTAACATACTGTTGTGAACACTAAGATCAGGCTGTAAAAGTAGCTCCTATAAATTACCCCAGGATAGCATAAGTCCAAGAAATGTGGATGTTCAGGAATATCCAGTACTTTATGCTGATGGTTTGGTTTTCAGAAAATTTCACCATGTCCTTTCCTAGGTAAATTAATTTCTACACTTGCATCACATTGGTCTCCTCCCCTCCCCCACCTGTTCACCGAGATACTTATTTTTCATTTCAAAGAGATTAAAAAGCCCTCCATCCTCCTGCCTCAGCATACACCCTGCTGCCCCTAGCGGTCCTTAGCGATTACACCACAGCACAGGCTGCACAAATTCACCCCAGTACCTCCTACTTGCTCAGCTTCCTCCAGCCACTTGGATAATATTGCTTTCAGTTTGCATGCGTTTTTGAAACTGAGCTGCAAGTTTTCAAATCGGCAGATGGTTGTTTGGCTGAATTCTGAGCCGTGCACAGCGGCCAGAGCTTCGCCCACGTTTGTCTGGGTGTATCCTGTGAAAAGGTGAGAGACAGCCTTATCTCCAACTTAACCAGGAAGGTCAGGGTACGTCCATTAGCACACGTGCTGAATCTTTGTGAATTACCCTTTAAAAATTCCATAGTCTTACAATTTAGAACTATTTAGGTTTAGCATATAATTACAAAGTACACTAAAATGTTTCTCTAGTTGATAAGTTACTTTTTCTCTTAAAGTCAAAAGGGCTCACTTGTAAACATAAGGGTAGTGAACAGATACCGTGTGTGTGTCCTAATACTTGATAATAAACTTAGAAATTCTTGGTCTTTTTATCATGATTATCAAATATGATATGTGGTCAAAATATCTGACCCATAAAGTATAGTATACAAAATGTACAGTGTTAGATCAAGCACACTTTTATGTATGAAATTTTTTTAGCAATATATTGTTACACCAAATAAAACTAAAATTGAGGGTTATTTTGCTGAAAAATACTTCATTCAAAAGACTGGCTATGGTCCCACATTTTATTCCTAATTCCACACACATTTACTATTTTATTGGGTAAAACATCTACTGCCCAGCAAAAGGTCTTTATTAATTGCCCTGAACATCTCTAGCATATAAGGTAAAATAAGCCATCAACATATAATTTAAAATATCCATATCAATATAAACATAACTGAAAATAAGTATGATAATGAAATCCCCTGCTGTTTGTTACATGTACTCAGTACATGTTATTTCAGGGCCTAGGGCTATATACCTTATGTATAATATGACTGCATGTGATGTACATTAATAAATGTCATTATAAATTACCTATGGCTCATTCCACGAGTTCAGAGGTTTGAACTATCATTTCAGCCCATTTAAAAAATACATTCTTTCATGAATTTGAACCACAATTAGTTGTTATGGTTTTTCCATTTAAAAAATATTTTTCAATAGTAAAGGAGCAGTGACTTGGAATAGACAATTTACAGAAATGGAGACATAAATGATTATCAGACAGTAATGTGAATAACAATAGTTTAAAATGAAATTTAACATTTTCACTAAAACTACAGTGCCAGGCCACTTTGTCTTTTCAAAGGTCCCGAAGACTAAGAGCACACTGATCCTCAGCCACTGCTTACTTTTTTCATAGTCTAGTCATTTGCTCTCTGCTGGAGACAGAAGAGATATCTGTGATGGTAAAATTCTGTAGAGATGAGTTTGACAACATCTATCAAAATACATTAGTGTTTAATCGACAATTTGGTGCGTGCATTTTCTGTTCATATATGAATATCGATGCAAAAATGCATTTATAGAGTTACTAACTGTGGCATTGCTTTTATCACTAAGAGATTAAAAGCATGAGACCTAGATAAATAAACTCATGTATTTATATTTATAAGGGGGGTGTAGTCAACAGATTCATACATACTCCCAATAAGTGAACTCTGAAAAAACTCTAAGCTCCCTAAATTATCTGTATGAAAGAATATATGCACTTGCTTACAGATGTGTGAGATGGCTCGAGAAAGATACCCAAGAAATGTGAATAAAAAAAGAGGAGCAGATGATGGAATGTCATTTACATTTTCAACGTTTCAAATCATATGATTGAGGTATCTATTCAAATTTCAAGTAAAATATTTAATAAAGGGGTCACTTTAAAGCTAATCTTGAGGTAGGAGAAATAAAAGGAAGCAGTATTAACTTAAAAATACATGCTTTCATACTGTTAAGAATATATAAGAAATTAAAGAATTTTGATGTGTTTTAATTTTCCTAATTTGACTAGGTTAAATGCACAGGAGACACAGAGATTGTGAAGCCTCTTGGACTTCCAAGCAGAGAATAAAATATTTCCCAGTAAAGAGTAAGATTTACAAATGAAGTTGTTTGACCCATAGCAGTTAACCAAAGGCATACCTAACTTAATTCTTCTCACTTTAAATTCATTGGCAAATTGCTCAAGTTCCCGGATTTCTGGGGAGTCCATGTCAATTGGCTCTTCAACCAGTTTACTTTTCCTCCTGAGTTCCTGCTTGAATTCAGAGGCTGTGGGGTCTTCAGCCAGGAGAGACTGGTGCAGGGGAGGAAAGCCATGACTCAGGGTGTGATCCGGAAACTTGTACAGACAGGGGGTTAAACCGCCTGTGGGTAAAGAGAGAGCGAAGGACTGTTGGTGATTATGTCTGTTTCTCTACAAGCAACACTCTGTTAGAACTCACTATTGTCCATCACAACTCTTGGTTTGTTTTTCAATGAAGGACTTTGCAGTACAGCCCAGGTTGCCTTTGAGCTGTGCAATTCTGCTACCTCAGCCACCCAGGTGCTCGGATTATGATTATATGCAATGTCACATTGATTCAATCTTAACTTTTACACCTTATTCTGTGCTCAGTGTCCTAAAGCACCATCCAGAGTACGTTGTTAGTTGGCACGAGATTACCTTCCTCCTCCCCCAGAGGAAAAAACCAAAGTTACAGTCAAAGGAGAAGGAGACAATTTTAAATAGCTAAATTATTTTCTAGTTCTCTCAGGAAGGGTGCAAGATTTCAGTATTTTTCTTGTAAAAAGACATGTATTCCTGAGAGTCTGGGGCTCAGATCTAACCAGATTGCATGCATTAATCTTTGTCATCTTAATTAATTTAAGAAGTGACCTCTAGTGTTTGCTATAACCAAGGCACAAAGTTTTCTATACTGAGAAATCCTTGAAACTGAGAAATTAATATTATGATAATGTTTTGACAGTGAATGCTTAACTTCAATTAAAAAAATAAGCATGTCTTTTAAATTTGATAAAGACAGATAAAACTTAGAATACACAAATATAGTTTAGTCAATTTAATGAGGCACAGAAACAAAAGGTAAGTTTAGAACTTCTGTTAAAATATTGTGTGAAGCTTTTCTTAAAAAGTAGACAAGATATTCGAAAATAAAGAAAAGCAAAAATAAAATGCAAAGGAAGGGATCGTTCTAGACAGAAAAGGGAGTTATCCCTAGAGGGTGCCGTGCTGGCTTCCTGCACTGAGTATATGCTCTAGGAAGTAAGGATACACTGAAAATTCATGCATTTCAGAGTTCTCTTCGAAAATAGATTCCACCTCAGTTCAGGATCCTAAGTGACAAGGTGGCAATGAAGAAAAATTTCAAGATATTCCATTTCATTTTTTCTTCATTGATAAATTACTACTTTTATTATTGGAGATTTCATTTCTGCTTATATTAAATGTCATGTATAACCAAGTACTGAATAATTTATTAGTCTCATGAGTATATATAAACACTAAAAACCAAGTTTCAAAGAGTACATATAGCAATTATTCTCAGAAACATTAAAAATATATCAATATATCACAACTGCATTCATGAGTTAAAGAAACTAGTAATAATAAAATATGTAAATCTTCCAATAATATATAAATATTTAATAAACAATAGTGCAAATCAGCAAGTTTTTAGCTTATACTATTTATATAAGAATATGTGTAATAAAATTCAATTCTATTCAATAGGTAGAATATAATTTTTAATGAAAATTAAGCATATAAATCCTGGGAAGTTAAATTAAATAGTATGAAATAAATTCAACTTTAAATTCAGGTGTGATAATGGTTAAGGAAAAACCTTTTTCCTTTTTTGGTTTATTTAAATTTTTTGCATATGAAATTTTACTTGCATGTATGTGCATGTACCACATTTAACCCTGGTTCCTGTGAAGGTCTGAAGAGAGTGTCTGTTCCCCTGGAACTGGGGGCAGAGATGGTTGTAAACCATCATGTGGGTGCTGAGAACCACACTTCAGTCCTTTGCGAGAGAACAGCAAATGCTATAAACCACGGAGCCATCTCTTCAACCCAAGAGAGAAACTACTTTTGTTGTTTAAAAAAAAAGTATTCTGTTTTTATGAGTTGTCGAGTTAAATTTCAGGATAGCCTTTTATTTATTTATTTATTTTTATGTATACAGTGTTCTATTTGTCTGTATGCCTGCAGGCCAAAAGAGGGCACCGAATGTCATTACAGATGGCTATGAGCTACCATGTGGTTGCTGGGAATTGAACTCAGGACCTCTGGAAGAGCAGTCAGTGCTCTTAACCTCTGAACCATCTCTCCAGCCCCCCAGCATAGCCTTTAATAAGAAATGATACTTATGCTATCCATCCTGGTCTTTGCTTCCAGTCCTCATGCCCATCACAATCCTGCAGTAATGTGAGGCCTCTCTATAGGACACGTCTATATGTTTCATGCTGTCAGGTTCCTTTTCCATCTAAAACTAAATGAGTTAGAAAGGAAAAGATGTTTATCTACCCCGCAATTTACAATCTAGGAAGTCTCTGTATAAAGAAACCAGTAACTTCCTTCCAGCTGCCTTAACTATACACGATAGTCACATGGACTGGATTTCACCGACTTAGAAAAGAACACGACTTTATTTTCCAGTCTATCCTCGGGTAACTCAAACAACTTTCTCTCGAAGCTTTCCTGAATTTAAACACATTAGGTCACCTACACTCAATCTCTTTCAGGCAGAACTGGAAGAATTTATAAAGCACATTCGCAGTGAGCCACTCTGGGGAAATCTGAGGGTCACTTTTCTTAGCACAAACACTCTCAGAAAGCCGACACCTAGAAAAGTCATTGAAAGGAGTCAATGAAAAATGATCAGGAAATACCAAGTTGCAAAGTTTAGTGACCACAGTAAGCGTGAAAACGTGACCTGTGGTGAAACATGGAGAATCCATGGAGCATCCATGATTACATCTGTCACATCATCATCTTCATAGAATTTGCCTTCCTGAGCACTACCCCAGCAGCTAGCATCACAATCAGACAGAATTCTCTTCCCAGCCTATGGCTCGGTCTGCGGAGCATGGGGAATGGTGGTACGGTATGAATAACAAACTCTTTTTCAAATCTTTTCAAGCCTGGATTACTTTAGAACACAGTGAGCCATGCAGCAGAAATCTCAAAAGTGTTTCTCAAAACACTGGTAAAGCAACACCACTGTTTGCCTGAACGAGGATGCCTGTGAAAATCTTGGAAATGCTGGAGCCCTCTTCATACCCCCTTAGTTTCTCCCAATGCATACTGATCCACTTTGGCTTCTCTGAATTGTTCTGTATGTCTTTATGTGTGGTAGACGTGGCAGAAGACAGATAAATCTTTCACAGCAGGCACGGGGGATAGAAGGAGGGCCTGCCTTGCAAGCTGTTGACTCAACCCTTCATGTTTGTGGCTGAGAACATCTCAGGCTAAGTGGTGTTATAAGAACAAACAACGGAAGCACAGGGGCATGGAAATACATGTCTGCATCATAACTGTGCACAGGAACAAATAATGAAATATTTCTACTTATTCTTCCCTTTTTACACTTACATTGACCAGCAAATCATCTTCAAATCTGACCATTTTCCCACTTTTTGAGGACTGTATATACTGTCTGCACCAGACATGGGTTCACAGTTCATTTGACAAAATAAGTTTAATTGGCACACAGCCATGACCATGTGTTTCCATAACAGCTCAGAATTGCTCTCCTGCCACAAGAACGGTGAGGTAGTTGAAGCAGAGAGAGCTTAGGCTGTTTCCAATCTAGCTTCTTACAGAAGAGGGTTGCGAAGCATCGAGAAGGAAAGGCACCACAGTGCTGCTGGAAGGGCTTTCCTGAGGAAAAGTCTTAAGAATGGCTCTTCCCTGGACAACCCTACCATCTTGGGACAAAAGAAAAGAAAACAGGAAGGGCGACAGAGAAGAGAGAAAGGGAACGGATGGGGGTAACGGAAAACAAAAGGCAAGAAGCTAAAGGGAAAAGCAAAAAGGATGAATCAAGAGATTTCTACGATCTTGTTTCACTCCCTAACAGAAACGTTTCTTTTCCCTTCCTCTTAAAATGTACTTTTAAAATAAGGACTTTCCCTCCACTCCACGCTTAGGTGCTGTACCACGTTCCCAGCGGGGTCCTTGTTCTTTGTCATGAGACTGGTGAACCCAGTAATCACGGGACGGTGGACTGAAGAGCCTCCATGCTTGCTTCCTAAACCTCACTCTGCTTTAGAAGCGGAGAACCAAAGCAGCCCAAGAGACTCAGGAGCACAAGTGTTGAGTTTTTTTTTGGACTGGAAGTTCGCTTCGCTTTGTGTTTTCTAGCAGGCTTGTGAAGAACATTTGTAATGCCCTCATGTGGTTTATACTGCAGACTGCTGATATTACATCTCAATACTAAGGAGTAGAGAAGAAGAAGCGTATGATCACATGTCCCCAAGGAGATTACAAACCTACTTCAACAAGAAACTGGAAGAGGGGTCTCATTAGTTAATGGTGTACCTTCTTGTTGTTTCCAGTCCAGCCAGTCACTCTCTTTAGCGTGCTGGTGCCTGACACTTCCTCTAAGGATTTAAATCCTCCTCACCAACCTGACAAAAATCACGATAGCTCTTTCCCTCCTGTGAGCTAATTCAATAAAATATTAAAATGAAATCCTCAGACTATGGGTAATACAATAGTTACATTAAAATTTTCCACGCCCTTTGAAACACTTATTCCAGTAGTGGCCTCTCACAGGTCACACAACATCAAATCTACCCATAAGATGCATTTGTGGATCTGGATGGAGAGTCTGACATTTCAGAAAATACAAATGACACAGCCAGGTTTCTATCATCTGTTTTATACCACGCCTTCCTTGTTTTTGAATGGCTATATTTTATGACCCAATTTGTGCAGGTTCCCTGGGAATGAAAGCAGGAAAATTCAGATTGTCTAAGATTTAATCTGCGATGAAGTGCATGCTAATGCTGAATATATGTCAAGTACCAAGCATGCTGACAAATTATAAAGCATATAATATTTTAGTGGCATCCCCTCTCAGAAATATTCAAATATAGTCTCTGTGCACCATGGCGAGATTTCATTTTAGTGATGAAATATAATTCAATTTGAAGGCTTCAATGGTACCTCTAAATCTTGATATGACAATTATGTTCATGATGTCACTAAACCAGACTTTGGATATGGTAAAAGTCATTCATGGGTATTTTCTCATAACTATGTTGATATAAAAAAAGGAAAGAAAAAATAAAGGAAAGAAGGAAGAAAAAAGAAAGATGATAGATAGATAGATAGATAGATAGATAGATAGATAGAT
>LOEQ01002475.1:127822-140299 GCA_001685075.1 Bramus lutescens
AGATAGATAGATAGATGATAGACATAAATAGATGATAGATAGATAAATAAATAGGTAGATGTATAGAGATATATGATAGATAGATAGATGATAGATATACATAGATAGATTAATGATAGATATATAGACATAGATAAATAGATGATAGATAGATAAATAGATATTCAAATTAAAGTTTTAAAAGGTTGATCACATTTTTAAAGTGTAAGCTATGAAATAATTCTGTTAAAAATAATATTCAAAATTATTTATCTCTAGTTAATATAATTAAAGGGTTTTTTCATATTTGCATGTATTAATTTTTCTTTCCTAGTTTTTTCTTGTTACTCAGACTGGTTTTGAATCTTCTCACAGTTGTTGGGATTACAGATTAACCCAGTTTAATCTTTCCACATGTTCTCAGGATTTCATAGTTATCTAGAATGCTCAGCACATCACTATATTATGGAGCCAAAGTTTATTGGAACCTCTGTATTGCCTTTCATGGAAAGATGGACAGGAAATTGGAGGGTTTCAGAGTCTCTTTACTATTAATAAGATCATAATGAATACCTTATATAGAACAATACCTGTCATGTAATAAATGTTTATTGTCCATAATTACTAATCAGTGAAGCTTTATAATAATCATGTATACTCATATAGCATGTGTCTTGATGTTTTATCTCATTTGTCTTCACATTAATCTGGTGAGGTAAATGCAATTACAATCTGCCTAACTGAGGCACAGAAGAGTAAGTTCTTATCAAAAGTCATTCACACGGTAATGCTGAGATAGGAATGCCAGACATTTGAACTCTGAGGACATGTGCTATTGTTTTCTATTACATATGAAGGGAATAGTTTGATCTTTACTTAAATAATGTTTTCTCTCTGTGTGTCTCTCTTTCCATCTCTGTCTCTCCTCTCTCTGTCTCTCTCCCTATCTCCCTCTGTCTCCCCTCATCTCAACTTTTAGCATATCTCATAGCTTCAGAAAGAAAGTACAGTAAGTTAATTCTGTAAAGTATGGCATATTCTTGCACTTTTTTCAGCACCTTCTTCCCTATATAATGTTATGTGTACAGAGCTATCTTACAGGAGTGATGTGGAGACTATTTCCTGTGGACAATAGACAGGCAATGCAGAATAGTTCAGTTTTACTCTAAGGGATGTTCTATCGATGCTAACAATTACTTGTGAAGAGTCTGAGTATAAAAATGGTGAAGAAATAATGAAAACGTAGGAATTCGCTTTTTGTATGGAAGTGAATCTTAATCTAAATTAATGTATTCAGTTAACCCAAGTGGCAGCAAAAGATGATGAATTTTACTCAGTGCCGTTTTTAAAGGAAAAGATCACACAGCCATCTGGTTTCAAAGGGGACTATGTCACATGGGAAGCACTTGTTATTTAAACACATATCAGTCTTGTATGTCATTCTTAACTGTTTACTGATTGTGAAAAGAGCAATGAATATACATGTTATGTGGTTTATTTTTGCATAAGTTCTTTCACATCCTGAAATCAAGCTTTTTTTATTGCCCAGGGAAGAGATAATGTCAAAGTTTTGCAATGGTGCTGAAGATGAATGTTCCCATAATGCTGTCTAAAGGGTAAGCTTGTAACTTACAGAAAATAAATGTCAAGGTGAGACACAGACTTAGGAATAATCCTTCCCCACAAGGGCCATATCCCGACTGTACTATAGCTGGTGGGCAGATTTATCATTTGTCTCACTCACTTAAATTGATCCAGACTTGTCCAAACAACACACTGCTGTGCCTGTGTTAATTTAATTGGAGAACCTCTTTGTTCTGTTCATTACCTAGCATTAATGTGGGAGAATTAGAAGTACATTTTAGAGTGTATTAATCTTTCACAAGTGATATATTTACTATTTAGCTTCAATGGGGAGTAAGGTCTTTATTCTTTAAACTCATAATGTTAAGGAAAACAAAAGGAACAAACTATTATCTTCTTAGCAGCCTTACTGGGTAACACAAGGATATCATATGGCCTGGCAGGAGATGAAGGCAGAGCGCAGCAAATGAGCTGATATTGTCCTGAGTGAGTCCGTCCCCTTTGCGAGTCTGACTCCTTTTTCATTTAGGCATCTTTAAAGATGAAAGAAGCAGAATGTTCTAGTGACTCCAACAAGATTATTTAATTAGAATCCTCTAGCGATGGCTTAGTTCATGACACACGATAATCTAACGTGGGGGCTGTAGAGGGAGTTGAGGTAGACGGGTGCGAAGGGGGGGAGGTGTTTCATTTCCTCTGAATGAGATCAAAGGATACATCCGACTCTGTGGAAGAGCCGCAGCGTCTTGGTCTTGTCTTGTTTCTAAGAGGGCCTGGCATATATTAAGCCAGAAAGTTCAGGTAACTATTATTATTGTTGAAGTGAATGAAACACTCTAAAATGTCTGTGTAATAAGTAATGACTGCTTTAAAATAGCCATAAAAGTGAAGACAAGAAGACTTACCAGAAGGTCAGATCATGATGCCACATTAGAAGGCCTTCAGGAAACTGTCTCACACCGTGTCCTGCGTTGGGGCTACTCTCAGGCTCTCTGTGTTCATTCTTGTTACCTTCATGGGTTTTGTTGTTTGGTTTTGTTTGTTCTGTTTTGTCTTTACTATTATGTTAACGTGCAATTTATTCTGTTTGTTTTATTTTCTCTTTCCATTCAGGAATGTCATGAGAAGAGTCACTGTTTATCAGCAAGATTTTATTCTTAGCATATGGAATACAGATTGAACTATTTAAGTTTTTTATAAATCCATATTATTTCAAATCATTTAGAAAAAGGCACATAGCTAAATATTAAATCAATATATGATTTGAGTAATAAAACTATGTTATTTGATCAATATCATAATAAAAAAGGAAGCATAAGTTAGTGTAATGAAATATACTGAGGGCATCATGTTATTTAAAATATTGCAAGTGCTGTTATTGGGATATAGGCATATGGTACTTTTCAGTGGCCTGCTGTCAGAAAAAAAAATTTTTAATAATGGCACAATGTTTGCTGAATTCAGTGTCAGATTTTTAGTGCTTTCTGAATATCTACTCTGCTACTCATCCTGTCAAGTGCTTTGCAATCTTACTGCATTCCAGGCTCCCTAAATTCATGTAATTTTTGTGACCTCCAAGTGAAATGCTAATCTCTGTCCCATAAATATGCAAAAATATGTTTCTTATAAAAATTTAAATATTATGGCTTTTAGGTTAAAAAAAACCAATATGCTATTTTGTGTTTTTTATATGATCAAATATCCAAAACATTTGAATATTCTGATCTATACAAATTTTGAAACCCTTAATTTCTCCAAATATTTTGCTTATTTAGTGTAATGAATGTGCAAGTTAGTGGTGGTTAACCTTAATTCAGGCTAATATTTTGAATTAATTTTTTGAGATTTCATATAGGAGTATTTTGTTTACATCATTCTTTCTCTCCGTTTCCTCCCTCCAGTTTTTCCCATATCTCTTCTACTCATTCACGAATACATGGCTTCTTATTTTTTAATTATAATTGTTTTACACACACACACACACACACACACACACACACCATTTTAGGATTGGCTAACCTACCAGGTAGTTTGTCTCTGGGGAAGACTGATTTTCTCCCTCCTAACAACCATTAATTACCCGTAGCTTTTCGAGTAGATAAGACCCCTATGAATTCCCTCAACCATGTTGGCATGTCAACTAGTATTGTCATTTTTTTTTTTAGATTCTGTTTAGGCAACCATATTGTTGAGGTTGAGTGTCATGCTGAACAGGGGAGATTTGTTTGCCTGTGAAAGAGGAAATGGAGAGAACAGAATAATACAGTATGTAAGAAAATAATTCCTGATGCCTTAAACACCAGCAATAATATATATATATATATATAATATATATCGATGTGCATTTGTATGCCTATGCATATATGTGTGAAAGTGTGTGCATGCATGAGATTAATTGCCATCTAGATCTTCAAGTGCTCAACCAAATGTACATATATTATTTTCAATGGAAGCCTAAACATTCAGTTATGAAATTTGAAAGATTGGGTGACAGGTAAATAAAATTAGAAATTGTATTGTAGAGATGCCAGTCTAATACTAAGCTGATTCTGCAAATAAAAGTCACTGTTGTTAGGGGGCTATCACTCTTCTTCCCATGATTCTCAGAGAGCATGTAGGACATGAACAAAGTGCTTGACAGAGATTAAAAAACGAGGTTAGATAAACTCTGAATTTTAAATAAGGCTAGTTAACCTGTGTTGGGTAACTATATGTCCTGGAAAAAGTGTAGATAATACAACTAATGTCACTTTATAAAAAGTAATAGTGTCACGGTTATGCTTAGGACACTGTAGGTAAGTGTACCTTAAAAGTGGAATCTTTGTTTATTACTTTTTTGTGGGTGCTCGAAAGTAAACGTAGGGTCTGTTATGCTAGCCAATTACTCTACCACTGAGATAAAAATGAGTTTTTATGAAGTCTAATAATGAAATGGAAATTGAATCCTGTTCAAATTAGTCACTCTGTGAACTAAGAATATTTTGAGTTACATCTATGCTACCAAGATTAGGATGGTTACTTTACTAATGAAAACTGAATCAGTGATTCAGAAGTTCCAAATGATGAATGTTTGATATAATACTTCTTACAGGATATAAAACACAACTGCCATGATTTGGTGAGAAACATGTCCCCTCCATAAGCACATGTCACCAGTGAGAGCGCACACTGCGGTGCATCTACTTCATCTTTAACTCTCTTAATTTCCAAGGGCTTCAGTAGATTAGAGGTTGAGAAGAAAGAAAATGAAGAAGGCAAAAGATTAGGGAAAAGGAATTGAAATGTTGGAAACGATAGATTGGCCATACATTAAGGTCAATGGAAAGTTTAGTGACTAAGGACGGTTTCATGGAATATAAAAGGAGCAAATGTTCACAGTTCACATGTGCCTTATGTCAAAGAAAAGACACAGAAGCAGAAAATAATGAAGAATCTTGTTCATGTCTTCTTAAATTATTTTCCCAGCATCTATTCAATTTGTAATTGTTTTCCATAATCTAGGGAGAAAAACTGGGATAAGAGTGGTGAGAGCAGAGAGAGAAAGAAAGAGCCCCCAGAATTAGGTAATGATGCAAGTTTGTAAAGTTAACTACAAAATCCTAGTTTGAAAATGACTAGTAACAAGAACAGAAGTTCATCAGAGTTCACAGGGGCTTTGTAATATTTTAATTGCTCCTTTTATGTTGAGGAATAGCAGAAAATATTGGGAAATAATGACCAAGTGGAGATTAACATGTAAGCACTGAGCAAGCCCATTTCATTAATATTCATACCTGAACTTTGAGCATATACTTCTATTTAATGAATATTGATATATGAGGCAGAAAACATCATCTGTTCATGGTAATTTAAGGTTTCCTTTTCCTATGAAACATCTTGCAAACGAACTGATTTCATCAACATATTCAAAGTCATACCCAGCAACCAATAAAGGTCACTTGTAATACTCTGAAGCATAGGTCATGGTAGACAAGACTTTAACCTCAAAACATCATGTGAAAAGTTACTTTAATATTTTTTAAATAAAGTAGGTTTTAATATTTCATATTTACAATTTTTTATATTTTACTATAACTCAAAATTATTCATTCAAGTCTCAGTGCAATCATTTTAGTGGGAACAGGTGTTTTAAAAATCTATACTAAAAACTCTCATTTAATAAAAGTAGGATGACATCTGGTTATATACATATACAGATATGAAAGGTGACAAGGATTATTCACTTAGTGCCAGATAGAAGAGGGAAAGAGATACAGGGACAGAGAAAGGACAAAATGCAGTTCCCCAGAATGTGTCTCTGTGATCTACTCCCTCTAGTGAGTCCCTACCAACTTGTTTCCAGAACCTCTCAAAATAGTGCCACCAGCTAGGAACCAACTCTTTAATATGTGGACCTATGAGGGGAATTTCATACTCAAATAAAAAATTAGCATAACATATGAACATATAACAAGCAATACAGATGCCTCAAAATGTTATGTTAGCATACCTTGAACATGGAGAAGCTGAGCTGGTGCCTGCATGGAATTCTCACCCCCATGTCCTAATGTCTTTGGTGAAGGAAGGTACTCTGCAGGCTCCCAAAAATAGGAATGCTGCTGTGAAATCCTGTCTCATAAAAAGAAAGAAACAAACAAACAAAGAACAAAACAGACAAGTTATATTCTAACCATATAAGACATCCTGGGTGCTCAGAAACCCATCCGTAGACAATATAGGGATATGTAAGATATGGTCCTGTTCTGAGCTCAGGGTCTTTTGTAATCATCACACAGGAATACTTTTATTGCTACAGAGCCCTGTTTTATTAATGGAGGGACTGAACAAGTCTAAGGAAGGCTAAAATATGAGTTTTTCCCCTCACTCCTTATATGGACAGTCAAATTTCAGCTTTATAATTTCTAAGAGTGTGTGATCCACCTTAGACCAAAAATAAAGGATGCAGAGCAGTCTCGGCCTGCATGAAGCCGAGCACTGCTTCCTTCTGTCCACACTGCCTGCCATTTTCAAGCCTAGGTCAGCAATGACTGAGTGTCATAACTATCCATTTAAATAATCTAGGACATAGGAGAAAAGTAAAATTATTTTAAAATGTTACACTACATTTCCAAAAACAAAGGGAAGTCACTACCACGTGATACTATGTCTTCTGACATGGAACCCTCTCTACAAAAATTATTCCAGCTGCCTTTTTCTTTGATGTATTAATTTGGCCTGTTTACTTACTCCATGTTTTTTAATCTAACAGAAAGCTGGTGGACCCTGTCAAAGAAATCACAAGACAGACATGGGCATTAGTTGTCTGATTTTTAATGGTTATTTTTGGTGTTATGCCATTCAACTTACTGAAATCATAGCCTTGAAAAAGGACATCCACACTTTCATTAATAATAGTGTTAAACAGAAATGATTATGTTTGAAAATGAATAATTTCATGGGAATTAGACCCTTTGGCAAGTAACAAATCAACCTGATTTAATAAGATACAGAATAAGTGTTAACATAGAAACAAACACAAAGAAGACAAATCAATTAAAAACAGAAGTAACCAAGATAGATGTCACCAAATCTTTACACAATATGTTTTCTCTTTCAAGGAATTAAATGTTTTACAATATACAAACCCCATTTGGCAAGGAGAACAATAGCTAGAGTTTTCAGGTTAAGAGGTCAACATCCAAACAGCAGGAGTGAAAGACTGAAGTGCATGAAGCCATTTCATTCCTGACACTCAAGAAAATTACTCAAATATTGGTAATTTTCTCATGTGAAAGCCAACATGACTGCTCTCACTATCTCTGTTCCCTGGTATTTATTTCCATGGACACATCCTTATTTCACGCTCACCACTGTTTGTCTTTTTATCAAAATAATCCTCTTTGATAGGCATGATCGTGCAACATATTGATGTGACATTGACAGTCTTTAGAAGGGAGTGTATACCATAAAAATCTGTACTGAGTGACAGGGGTGAGCTGGACAAACTTGGAAAGGGGGCTCCCAGCAAACTAAGTTATGGCCTGTCCTAAATGTCACTTCTAAGAGTTACATAATATGATACAAAATCCCAGGTAGATTAAAACAAACAAATGAGAAAGCATGTACATTTTGACTGGGTATCCAGGCTTCAATGGCTGGAGTACTTAATTTGCAGTCTTGGTGAGACTGCCTGCAATGAAGGGGCTGGGGGCACGTGCAAATTATGGAGAAGAGCAATGAAATTCATACTGAGGGGAGATGAAAACTAAATAAGAAGCATTAATCCACAATAGAAACATGCCTGTGGCTACACTAAGGCCGGAGGTTTCTCCATGAAAACTAGGGAGAAGGACAATGAAATTTCATTAAACTGAAAAGCATGTACCCACTATGAAGACAGACCTGTGGCTGCATTGGGGACTGAGACGTCTTTTTATCTTAATAGCGTCTAAAGTTTCTTTTTCAGTTTTAGAAAAGCACGTATGTTTCTTCATATTTATTAACTAGATTTAGAATCTGAGTTTTAATTTAGTACCTACAGTCAATGGTTTGGCCCTTCCTACTTTACCTCTCCAGTATTTTAGAGAATCATGATTGGGATATCATCTCTCTTATCCAGGTGTACTTTCCACTCCTGAACAATGTACGTAGGGGTTCTTTTCTTGACCAATGCCATTCAGGCCCATTGCGGTTATATTCCAAATAAGCCTTACTAGAACTTTGCATACAAAAGACTGAGCAAGGCAATTTTGTAACATTCCAAAGTCACACCTGACAGGGCCCATAGGTATGGGTCCCTTCTACCTTGACTAAAGGTCAGAGAATTGGAACTTACTTCTGCTCCCTCTAGGTTATTGTCAACAGTGTGGCTAATATCCAGACTTGGTATTTCAGGTATTAAGAAATAGATCTGTTTCTACCTCAAACAGTCTATAAGGATCTAACTAGGTTTCTTCTCCATTAGGGAGATAAAAATGGATTCTACCCACGGAGTGGTTTGCCTAAAGAATATTTTGGTCTAGGGTATGAGAGTTACTTGTCTTGTTTTGACAACAGAATGTTTAACTAAGAATGTAGCCCATAATCCTTCAATGAGTCTGTTCATTCTTTGTATCAAGTTAATGCGGGTTTTTCTTACTCCCACCTTTTGGGGAGGAGATATCTAAGCAAATGGAAATTAAGCGAGAATGATTTCCAGTATTCACTGGAACTCCCTTACAATACTATCCTATGCTTCTGTTTTGTTATTTTCACTTGTGTCTTCATTCTCTTTACCTATTTTCCTATTCCCATGCCCTTATCCTGGTAAGTGGTATCCTTGTCGAAACTGGGTCTCCAAAACACACCCTACCTCCCTTTGGCATGCCTATATCAAAGCCCAGAAGGCTTTGCTGTGTGTCGGCCCTACCACTGCAGACAGAGCCTGCTGCAGCCCCTATAAACAAAGCCCCATGAACTTGGGGAACCATTTCAGATCTCTGCTTTTTCTAGATTTTCATTTTTTGAATCTATTTCACCCTTGATCACCTGCTTCCCCTATTTCCTTTTACCCCTCTAGAACCCGTAGTCACCTCTTTAAACTGAATTTTAGTTTAGTACTTGTTGGACTCTTCTGTCTTTATACCTGTTCCTAGTGACTGGCTTTTTCTTTGTCTCTAACATACATGGGATGTAATACATATATCATATAATGGGACCCATGTTTATAATGCACAACCATGTTGAATATTATTATTATGAAGCAAACCTTAAGGATACGAAGAAGATAATGGAAAGGAAATAAAAGTACTTATTACAACCTGGGATATACTTGGATAATTGAACTCTAACTCATGCTACCACTTAAAGCCAAGCTTTGTTTGAAGTTTTTGTTTTTTTGATTAGAAAGTTAGGGACCTGGTCAAAGCTTAAGGTCATGCATAGCAGAAGAAGTGACAGCTACTGAAATCATAGACCTTTTCCACAATTTGATTTTTATTTCTTTTTCCCTATGCGATGGTACCTTCTCCTATTTCAAAGTCTCTTTTCTAAATAAATATTTGAAATTTAAGAAATCAAGGACCACAACAGGAAAAAAAAACCTAAAACATACATGATTGATTAGTGAAGTACATACAATTTGGTTGCTGTAAGGTGTCAACACATTTTTGCACCATCATTAAAATATAATCTGAAAAGATTATATTTTAAGGTCTTATGATATTTATAACATCTACATAATGTTTCAGTATGCATATGTTGTACTTGCAAATGTTAACTTCTTGAATATTTAACATGATTTTAATCTTTGATTGCACACAATGCTGAAATATAAATATATACAACTTCTTGCTAATAGTGATGATTATCCTTTTAAGAATTCAGTTCTAATGTTGATTATTTATTCAAATTAAAATGAATTATTTTAAAGTCAAGATCAGCTAAGAATTGGGGGCATTTATTACACAACACATTCTACAAATGGTTTCTACATTTATTCTTTCACCAGCTATTTATGAGTTGAACAATTTGATAAACCCTTGAAATATTAAGTAACACATTATTAGAAGGAAAATGTTGCTTATTTTCTTCTGATTTATTATTTTTATTAATAGTAGAATATTTAAGATATTAACTTATACATTCATTTTATACTTTTTTATTATCCATAATTTTGGTTTTTTTGTCTTTTAATTAGTTAATTCTTTCACTTGGCTCATATAAATTTTTGATCAGTGAACTGGAAGAGCATCAAACTCATCAATTATGCTATTTTTTCATGGAATTGTATCAATGATTCATAGTTCACAGTTATCTCTGCTGTGGTGGAGATTTTTACAAAAAAAAAACTGCTTCAATAAAAGCAAGCCAAGCGGGCAGGGTTGAAAGACTTTCTGGGCTGTAGACTGGTTAGGCCTTTAGGCCATCCACCTGGTAGATGTGGAGTCTGAATCCATGTTAGATGCTAGATGAAGAAGGATGCTTAAAAGAAATCCCACACTAGCTCAGAATTGAGAATAATAGAGGGTTATTTATTTAGGGGTAGGCTCACAGATCACAATCCTCTGCTGGAACATGGAACAGCAACCGAATCCCACAGCCAGAAAAGAGGCCAGGCATGCACTTTACATTGGCATAAATAGTATAAGAGGGCATGCCCAAGTTGGCGGGTAACTTAAAGGCTACTGGAGGTAGGAATTACTACAGCATAGATTAAAAATATTTTTGAGGAATGTGACTGACAAAAAAATAAGGAAAATGGTTGACAGATACAAACAAACCATCCTTGCTTGAGAACATCAAAAACAGGGCCTGACAATAGCATAGTAGTTGAGTACTAGTCTAGAATGAATAAGGACATATATGGGGAGGCTGGACAACTGGCACCAAAAAAAAATAAGATAGTTAAACAGAATATGCTTCAGTGTCCTATAGTGCAATAAGTCAACTCTAGTTTCAACAACCCAACACACACAAAAAACCCATATATTTATTTTATGAAAAACTAGAAGTGCAGAAACAATAAATGACTATTAAATAGAACATGCTCTCTTGGTCATACAAGATTCTGAGTATGTATTGAGTAAACAAACTGTACCTCAGAAATATATAAAATTTTACAAATCATTTAAAAATTTAAAAAGATATTAACCTCAAAAAGGACTCTTTAAAATTGATAAATCAAAAATGTAAACATATGCCTATGAGCCACCATGATGACCAACATGACAAGATATCTCTAAGGACACAAGTGGCACTCATATCTTGGTGATATCAACAACTGTCTAATTAGATATAAGGTATGCTGAGCAGGAGGAATATCATGCCTGGTTCTGGAAACGTACCTCACCACTACCCATGGCAAGTGAGGTTTTATCTTAGAGGAGACCCTACTACTACCACTTTACTAGCTTAGAATGTCCCTGACATTCTAAATACTTAATTTTATGCCCATAGATAAGTGTAGCTCTCACTCTTTATCAAATAAATTTCTTCTGGCAACAGATGGAGACCATTACAAAAAAGCACAACGGTCAAAATGCAGAGAAAATCTGATCAAAGAGAGCCCAGCAACAGTTGATAACATTTACAACACAACTCCTGCACCTAAGGTTAGGAAACACAGAGGAAAGGGCATGGAAAGATTTTACGAACCAGATGACCTGAAATCTTTTGTGAGACTGTTTCTCTAGAAATGACGGGGAAGCTTTACCCACGACACCTCAACAACATGGTTACCTAAACAAGACCCGAAGAAGTAGAATACTCATAGGTATGATAACCTGGAAGGTGGAAATCAAAGGGCCCACACCTACACAAAGAACCACAGGCACCTAAGGACTAATGAAAATGGAAGAAATAGTATTCACTAGGGATAAACTCCCTCATTGGTCACCCAATACCAAGTGGTCAATCTTGTAATCATGAGCATACACGCAATACTAAACAGACTGAGCAATTTATATGTATATATTTATGCATATATAACAATACAAAAGAATATGAGGTCATGTACTTGAAGGGGCATGGGAAAGGTTGGAGAAGGGAAGAGAAGGGGAAATTATAAAATTTTATTTTAATTTCAAAAATAAAAAATGAAAGCACATATTTATACTATACAGCATGCTATTTGGACATGTATTCATTTGATGATTGCTTTAATCAATAATTTAAATAGCTTCATTTGTCAAGCTATTTAAAATATAATCACCCATACATTTAGTATTGTTAGTTCTGAAGTTAAAAATATCTCTGTGTGTCTTAAAATTCCACAATGATAAATTCTTAACTCTAAAAAATAATCAGAGGGAGTCACTTAAGTTATCCTCATGATTCTTTTCATAAAGAAGATTTACAGCCCAAAGTTGAATCAGATTGATGGAGATATAGATAGACCAACAGACAGATGGACAGACGGATGAGAGAGAGAGAGAGAGAGAGAGAGAGAGAGAGAGA
>LOEQ01002475.1:146994-171183 GCA_001685075.1 Bramus lutescens
CAGGGAACCCTGACTGCTCTTTGGACTGGAGAGGGAGGGGGAGGGGGAAGGGGGTGTGGGAAGGAAATGGGAGGAAGGGAGGAGACAGAAAGTTTTAATTAAAAAAATAAATAAATAATAAAATAAACCAGAAACCACACTATTTATGAGGCCCTATGCTTCTCTCAGAGACCAAAGCCAGCTTTAGTTTCTTCACTAAAGCCTATAAATAAAAGACATCAAACCTTCATACATGACTCCAGTTATTAATTATATGAGATACAGTGAAATCCGTGTCATTGACTCTTCATAAAATTTGAAGTCACATAAAAAAGCAACAGAATGGACAGATTGTGTTTCTAGGACCAATGAATGAAAGGCAAAGATCTGTGGAAAGTTTTACCCTGTTCCTGGAATAGCCCTTAATGTGGAATTGTTTAGAAGATTCCCTGATATATTTTTTGATTAATAAGTAATTATACTCAGAATTAGGCTAACAAAGAATTGTCCAATGATCTGAGACTCCACTTCATTCGTTTATGTACACTCTCTCTTCTAATAATGTGGTTGGCAGTGAAGATCCTTCTCCAGATGGTCCCCTAGTGCCTCAGACTCCTCAGGCTTTGGGATACATGCCACTCTGAACAACGGGTAAGTTTTTCCTCTCCTAACTATTATACACAGGCAGTTTCTATTCAAACATATTGCCAGTATATCCTATAGGAAGAATAGTGAGCCAATCCTGCCTGAAATGGATTTGGGGGCATGCCCAATAAGGCACAATGCATCCTTCAAGTTAACTTGTGGGAGAATCCTTCATGTTCCATCTGATGTCAATAGAACTATGTACAATTAAAACTAGATTCATTGGGGGTAAGGTCAAACTCAGAAGAAAAGATATTATTTGACCTAGTTTATCGATTATAATAGAGAACTATTGCTAGGAAGAGACACCATGACCACAACCAACTCTTATAAAGAAAGAACATTTAATTGGGGTGGCTCACATTTTCAGAATTTAGTTCATTATTATAATGGTGAGAAACGGTGGTGTCCTGGCAGACATGGTGCTGGAGAAGTAGTGGAGAAGTCCTACATCTTGACTCAAAGGCAACAGGAAGTGCTCTGTCTCAGTGGGTGTAGCTTGATCATATATGAACCCTTAAAGCCTACCTCCACTATGACACAGTTCCTCCAATAAAACCACACCCACTCCAACAAGGTCACACCTTCTTATACTGCCACTCACCTTGGGGGCCATTTTTTTTCAAACTATCACCAGAACTATCCAAACTTATGAATTATTTTTCTGTTCCTGTGATAAACATAATGACCAAAAGCATCTTATAAAGGAAAACTTGACTTAGGATTCCAGAGGGGAAGTTCACAGTGACAGAGACAGTGTGGCAACTTACATCTGGAGCAGGAAGTTGAGAGAGTGTATCTTTAACCTTAAACACAAAAAAGAGAGTGAAGGGAAATCTGGGGAAGGCTATAATCTCCTCAGAGTACAAAGCACTTCCTCTAGGAAGGCTATACCTCCCCTCTGTGACACCAAGTGGGACCAACTTTTTAACTATTTAAGACTATGGGAGAAATTCATCATTCAAACCACGAGATCCTCCTTCCTATAGATCCCATAAAAAGATTCCCCCTAGATAATTATGTAGTGTTTCCACTCGTATGGCTTGCTCTCATGCAGTGTATTTTTGATCTTTTCTATTGTTTTGCTTTAAATAAAAATTCTGAGAACACCTGTCCATATCCCTGTTCATTGGAAAAGTCCATGATGAAACTGCTTAGAACAATGAACGTTTAATCATTGGTGAAAGATAATCATTTTGTTTTTAATAAAATTATGTTAATAATTTATTTGATTACTGTGTCTAAATATTGTTTTCTTATGCTCTTGTTGAATGTCACAAGAAGACTTCAACTTGGAGCACTGCTGTCTATGGAGATAGTAGCGAAACTGCTTTTAGCTGTAATTATCATGGACATAACTTTATCCAATGAGAATGTCTACAATTTAGAACTTGATATTTATTATAGACATGTATAATAATTTAACCTACTGCTCATTGTATTAGTCAATAATGGTTCATACTAATTGAATTTTGTGGTCATTATTAACTACTACATACTAAAATTTAGAGAGAGAAATCTGCTCAAGGCTGCCATTCTGATGCTTGTATCCTAACTATGTATACATTATGCCGTTGGCACATAATCAGAATCAATATTTAGGGGTAACACTTTCAGCTTCACTGAAGCATTTAACTTAATTGATTACACTTGGCATTTACAGATAATGAGGACTCCCTGGTCGTCAATTGCTCAGATGACTTTTCTCAATGGATGATGGTATAATTAAACATCAATTTCCTTTTCAGATGAGAAATCACCACAAACAATGGCCTACTTCAACTTGATAATTGTAAAAGAATTTAGAAAGATTACAGAACATTAGTACCCAAAAGCAGTAGGGTATAAAGGAGACCACTAATTATTTTTGTATTCATACCTTTTGTTTGTTATTAAACAGCAAATTATCTTTTAAATGCAGTCTATTGTTGTAGAAAGGCTGCTTGTTCATTTCCCAGCCACCCAGACTCCCAAAATAATCACACAGAAACTATATTATTTAAACCACTGCTTGGCCTATTAGCCCTAGCTTCTTATTGGTTAACCCATTTCTATTATTTTATATTTCACCATGAGGCTCATGGCCTACCGGCTAGGTTCCAACTGGCAGCTTGTGTCACTTTTTTCCCCCTCTGTCAGCTCTATGGCATTTGTTTCTGGTTGGGTACTTGGCTTCTCACTGACTTTGCCTTCTTTCTCCCGGCATTCAGTTTAGTTTTCCTCCACCTAGTTAAGTTCTGCTTTGCTATAGGCCAAGGCAGGTGTTTTTTTGTTTTTATTCATTAACCAATAAAAGCAGCAGATAGACAGAAGGACCTCCCACACCAGTCTATGATAAAGGCAAACTATGTGTTTATGGTTTTCTGTATGTTCATTTTGTTAATTTTAAACAGGCTACATTTAAAAAACTAGCTTTGCCTACTGTTCCTTTTCTGGAAATCCACCTTAGGTTAAAAACTTTAAATTAGGACCAACAATTTGTCACTGTTTTATGGACAAGGGATCTGTTCTTACTCAAATAATCTTCTAGGTTGTTTTCCCAATGCAAATTGGTAACCAAAATCCCACATCTTTCTTGTAAGTATAGAGAGATCTTTCCTTGATTAAGGGGAGCAAGTTGAATTAAGCAGATGTCCACTGACAAGCTCCAGGCATATGGGAACCATATACTGTCAAAATACTAAGAATGGGATAGGAATAGGTGAAGTGTATACTTATTATGGGGCACCAGCTGCTGAATTCAGTGTAGAATGGCTGGACCACTGGTTTTCTTAAACATTGAAAATCAGAATTATATGGTTGGACAACAGGTTCAAATTTTATGTCAGTGGTGAATGTCAACGGAACACATGGAGCCAAATATTCTAGAATCATTTTTCCCATTCCTTACATAGCTTACTCAGTTGGGAATGTACCACTAATGTACTACGCACTTGCTTTGTTTGGTCTTCTATTGCATAAATTTGCTGCCCTTGCAACAACTTAATTTCTGATGCTATACTAAGAGAATGCTTTGTCTGTGGTGGGGAAGCCTTATTTGTACACCTAAAGGACCACCAGGCATGACCAGTGGGCAAGGCTTTTCTTATTTTTTTATACCAAATTTAAAAACTTTTGTTATATTCCCAGTAATATAGAGACATGCAACTGATTAATGTTCCACCCAAACAAGACAAAAGTTAGAAGAAAACTCAAAACCACAAAAAACCAAACAAACCAAACAAAAAAATAGAAAAGAAAAAGAGGAAGAAGGATACAGTGCGCCCTGTTGAGTCAGTTTACTCTTTAGTCTGTTCATCTTACTTGCAAGTGTTCACTGCCAAAAGTCATTGGTCTGACTTGAGGCCTCTGACTTCTGATTCACTATCAATAATGGGCTCTTGATGTAGGATTCTGCTCTGTATGCTGTGAATACCATTGGTTAACAAAGAAGCTGCTTTGGGCCTGTAGCAGTGCAGACTGGGGCAAGGGGAGAGGTTCCAAACAGATAAAGGAGGAGAGAGTAGGCGGTATTGCGAGAGGAATTCCTACTCTCATCCTAACCACCACATGGCAGACAAGTAAGGCAGGATTAACTCTCCTTCTCTCACCTCAGTGTCAATTCCCCTGCATCCTCAACCACAGGGTCAGCTCTAGACTATTGTCCAGATAACGTGATTGCCTGTGTTGGGGGGTGGAGCCATCTTTCTTGAGTGTGGAGTGGGGGTAGGCAGCAGCTCTCCCTTGAGGAGTGGGGGCAGCTTTCCTACTGCAATGTCCAGCAAGGGGAAGGGCCAGCTAGCCCAGGGCTAGTGAAGGGTTGGGCTGGCTAAGTACAACATTGTTGCATTAACCCCTGTGCTAACACAGGTCACGGACATAATCACAGACCTAGCTACAGCAGGACCACACACAAAGACATAGCATTCAGCATCAGCCTGGTCTGGATGACAACATGGCCCCAGGTGACATTGCTGGCCACTCAAATCAGCTTCACCCCAGTGGTGGCTTGGTCACCCCTTGGAAAATAACATAGGTTGCAACCTAGACCTTGGGCATCTGTGTGGCCTTTGGTGGCAACAAAGGTCAGGGACATCAGCACAGACAGACCTCAGCCCTAGTAGGACAATGGACCTAGAAATAGTCTTTGGCAACAGTCCAGGCCCAGATGTCTTCATGGTCACAGGTGGCAGCACAGGCCACTCTGATCACCATAACAGAAACATGGCCTTGGAATACCAACACAGCCCCAGGTGACAGCCCAGACTACAGGCCTTTGCATGACCCTCAAGGGCAACAGGAGACACAGACATCAACACAGGTCTCCTTAGCTTGTCAGGGCCTCAGACCAAGACTTGGCCCTTGACGATAGCAACACCTAGATATCACCTTGGACTTAGGTGGCTAGAAGGCCGTTCAAATCATCTTGTTCCTCACCTACCTCATATCTTCCCAGCCTATGAACTCTCTCTCTTCCATTTCCCCACCCTGTACACACTCACCATAATGATGCCCAACTGCCTGGTGTCAGGGTTCCTGGCTGAGTCACAGGTGGTGCTTGGTTGAATCCTGCCTGCCCCAGCTGCAAGGTATGGGCATGTCGCTTTTCTTCTCTTACATGCCCAGGCCTGGAAATCATGAGTGGCACATGAAGGATGGTACTCAACTGCCTGACATTCATGGTTGATTGTATCATCCCTCCATACAAAGATGTCTGGCTGGAGCGATCTCTGTCCTCAGCTGGCTCAAGCCTGGGAAGTGCTGAGTGGCTACTTGTTGGTTGTGGCTTCCTACTGTGTGATACTTTGATTGTGTTCTGACAAATGAGGTTGGCTTGGAGTAAGAGGGCAAAGCTAGCCACTAGCTGACCTAAATTAACCATATGGTTTGGAGGACTGCAGAAAGAGAGGAGACAAGAAGTAGTACGCCAGGAGGAAAGAGAATCTCAGTCGTTTTGGACAGAAGAAAGGTAGAGGTAGGAGACAGTTGCTGGGTTCCCTGCTTCTTTGGTCTTTTAGGATCTTACTCCGATATCTGATAAAAAATTAATTAGATTAATGCTTCATCCCTCACACCCCAGACCATGAGGTATGGGGAAGCCATCTTTATCCTCTGTCAGCTCAGGCCTGGAGTATTCTAATTTTTAAAGCATTTTTAAAATACAATTTGAGAAAAACAATAGGTTAGAGAAGCTTGTTTCAGCTTAATTATTACTGATGCCATTAAATCGATAGAAATTGTTTTAAAGCAGTTCTCAAATTGGAAAAAATGATCTATTGTTTTTTTTTCTTATTTAAGTTCAAAAACTTCACTCCTATTAGTAGAAAGTTTAAACATTCTTGGGGTAGATGACAAGCACCTAGTATTTTATTGATAATGTCTTACTTTATGTCCTAAATGAGAGAATCACTTGTAACTTGTAATGAAACAGAGTGTGAGAAGACACTCTGAAATATATAAAAATATACACTAAGAAAATTATTGTTCTTTATTGCTGAATTTATTTTATTTTGAAATAAAATATTTCTTCATAATTTAATAGGAATATGTTAAAATGTTCTTGGTTTTATTGTAAGATAATATTTAGTAAGTGGTTATATATGATAAAATGTGTTTTGTGTTTTTTTAATTCTTATTTCTATTTTATTTATATGGGTGTTTTGCCTGCACATGTGTTGGCGTACCATGTGCGTCACCAGATGAGGCATCTTCGCAGAATACAAAAACATTATTCCACGCCATTGACCAATTAAATATGCAATGAATTAAAAAAATTAGTAATAGTTCCTTTTTGATGTGCCAAAATAATTGAAAATTTCTTCAAAAAAATCTTTAGAAATCTGTGTTGTGAGTGAAAACCTAGTTCTCTCCAATAAAGTCTCACTGGGGATGCAAACCACTCTTAAGGCCAGTTCAGTCTTAATATTACCCAGTAGTGGATGGTCAACACAATGGAATCTTTGGGAGTTATTTATCTCATAATATTTTGACAGGAATTTTATAATCTTATTGTTCCTTTGCATATATGGCTTCTGAATTTATTTTTATGGGATTCCTATGTATATGCAAATGTGAATCTCTGAGTCTACATGTATTTCTCATACCGTTTCTTTTGCTCTTCTTCTTCTCTTGGTTTGTTTTCTCGTATTCCAGTTTTTATTTTATTTTTGCTATTTAGATGCTTGCTTTTTTTCTAAGACAGAAATGGTGTGGATTTAAATGGGGAGGGGATGTAGGATGATCTCAATGGAGTTGCAGAAGAGGAAACTGCAATCAGAATATATTGTACCAAAAAATCTAATTTCATCAAAAAGGGAAAAAGAGAAAGATCTCATATTAATAATGATACAGTTGAAATCTTTAGAAAAATAATCAAAAGATATTTTGAACTACTGGAGCTTTTATATTTATATTTATATGTATTTATTTAATGCTACCCCTTTAACTCATTAAGTCTGCCACTATGTTCAGATAACTACTTTTTTTCTATGAAATATAATGCTGAGTTAATGTGCAGGTAAATCAGGAAGCTGATCATAACAATAGATAATACATTGAAATACATCTATTTCTAAGGTGAAAGTAACTCTGAAAATAATGTGTCATGTTACATAAACTTATCAGAGAACTTTACCATATAAATACTATTAAAACACTACATAGCTGATGCTCATTTCAGTTGAGTGTGGTACTCAAAATAGTTCACTATCGCCTTGGGGTCTTACCTTATGAAGAACTCAAGACTATCATTTCCTTCACATTATCTCTCAGAGTTGAGAATTGGCTACCAGCCATGGTCTTTCCAGTGCTGCGCATATCTTATTACTCACTATACCCAGACTATGGTGTCTTTTATAGGAACCATACAGTAATGCCGAGTAAATAACTGTTACCATCTGTTTTCTTCACTGACTCCTCTAACATTCAGCTGGATATTCATAAAATTTACATTTAAAATCCAATGTGACAATATTTTAGGGAAGTTTTATGTCCCCCAGTGCTATTTTTTTTACAGCAGTCTTGCTATCCATTTCTACTCCTAATGTTTCTCCAGGTGCAACTGAAAGGCAGATCTTCAATTATAATAAAAAGTTCATTAAAGCCAAAACCAAGACGCTAAATTGGGAAAGGGCCCAACTGGCAGAGAACAGAAGTCAATATTCACTTTCCTTACTTAATAGAAAATGTGAAAAGTACTTATTGACTTCGATGTTGTATATAATTCTATTATGATTGGACGTCAATTGCTAGTTACTGAATCAATGATTTTTAGCAAACACAGGATTAACCACTATTTAAATCCTGTACAGAATGGCTCCAACCTGTCCTCTACATATTTGCCTCCTTTATATCAGTCTTCATTGGACATTGGTGGTATGATGATCAGTACTTACCAGCCAGTTTTCTGGGAAAAAGAAATCTTGATCTTCAGAGTTTTCTAGTTGCTGAGGTGTGTGAGCACTCGAGGGATAGCAGCTTTCTATCATGTTTTCAAAGGAGAGACGTACAACGTTAACTCTCAGGATTCTGGATAAACCATTTACCAAATACGCCAGATGTCTCTTTTCATTCTCACCACTAGTGAATGTCACGTAGTATGTGCATCTAGCAAACGACAGTTTTCTGAAGAGTGTACTCTGCTGCTGGTGTTGTATTCCTGTCTTTGTCCACTCACAGTGGCATGACAAGGTGGCCTGGATAGTTTCAACAGTAGTTATGGAATCTAGGATTCCACAATTGAACTGAGACCTCTTGTCTGGCTTAAAGACAGACAACTTATTGTGATGGCCCAATCCCTTTATTCTGTGTAGTCCCAAAGACCTGCGCCTCTTTCTGTCTCCGTGAGGATTCTAGTCCCCCTAGGATGAGGTTCATACTATCAATGCCCTTATTTAACTTATGTATTCATTTAAGATGTTACCTCCAAATACAGTTACATTGGATATTAGGATTTTGACATCTAAATATTGAGAAAAACAATTCTTTCCGTGGTATCCTAGAGCATCTTCTGATTGTACCCGATGTACACACTATTTCTGAAGCCTGCCCATGCTAGATGCACACTACTTTGAATGCTAGTTTTTCCTAGATAATTTTCTTAACTATATGATCCACTGATAGACACGCTCAGATTTCAGCACCTCAATTTATCAAAGCTCATCGTAGTTACCGGAAGTCCTCCAAAAACATATGTTCTTAATCATCCCAACAAAGACAAGTTTTTACTGTTTCATGCAAAAAGCTTTTGTTCTGTCTTTCTTCTGATGTTTATTTTTCTGATAAATAAAAGATCATATTTCAACAGTTCTAACATGAAGATCTTCATTTGCTTTAACATCCTTTAAAAGTTTGCTTGTGAGGTTAAAACTGAATAGGATGATGACTGTCACACAAATTAGAATACTTTAATGATACATCACATCATCAAATTAGGTTTTTATTCCATTAATCTGTAAGAACTTGTTATTTGGGGAATTTGAGAGATGGTTCTCACCAAAGATAACACATCACGCATTGGGTAACTCACAACTACCCTTAATTCCGAGTTCAGAAGCTCCAATAGCCACTTCTTGCTTCCTCTGGCACTTCGCTGACCTTCACAGACTGCCACACAGACACACACTTATATTTATAGTTAAAAACAAAAATAAATTAAAAAAATAAATTCTTCTTTAGCTTTAGTGTATTCTTTTGGACATTGGCAATTTGGTAAATTACTTCTGTTCCAGCTATTTTTGTGGCAAGACACTACAACCAAAATCAAGTGGGGGATTAAAAAGGTTGATTTGACTTATAAATTCAAACAGGTAGGAACCTGGAGGCAGAAACTGATGAAGAGGCCACGGAGGATGCTGCTTACTGGCCTGTTCATCATGGCTTACTCAGCATGCTCTGTATGGAACCAAGGACGACCCAGCGTAGGGATAGAACCACCCACAGATACTATCACAATTGAAAAAGAGAAAAAGGTGGGGCCCTGGTTGGCTTCTTGGAGAGTTAAAATGTAGAGGAATGTGTCAGAAGGAAGTGGGCAGGTGGAGAAATGATGTTGTGACTTTGTACAGTGATCCATCCAAATTTTCATCCCAGGGAAGATGGGTTGAGTAAAGACTGCAGAAAGGTGACAAACTCAGGGAAATGTCATTTAGGAATAAGTGACAGTGGATGCAGAGACCTCCTGGCAGAGTTAAGCCTGACATGCACAGGAACAGTGAAGGGGCAGGAGAAGAGTGCCAGAAGAACATGGAGACAAAACATTGACAATCATTGTATGTCAAAGGTTTTGTTACTGTGTTTACATGATTTTTCTATCAGTAGCCTGTAGATTTCCAAGAGTTCCCTTTGGCCAACAACTCAATGGAATGCTCCCTAACCCCTAATCCTACCAAAGGAAGCCCCACCCACTACAAGAGTTTGTCAGACTCTGTACCCCTCATTACTAGAAGTCCACATTAAGATCACCTTCATAGATTCCAGGAAGTTTATACTGTACTAATTTTCCACACACACATCCCCAAATAACCCAATTCCATCTCTCCTTGCAATATAAATTTTACTATATAAAATTTAAATTTTATAACATGGAAACTTATCACATATGCATAATAATCAATTGAATCCATTACTAATTGATAACTGCTCATTTTTCTCAAGTTTGTGACAATACATTGCTGAACTGAACTTTTTGCTTGTTTTATGATTCGATACTATTTTATAGTTTTTGCTAGAATATAGATGTGTAATTCACCACTTGGAGATGGTTACTGAGTTAACAATGTGCCTGGGATTTTATTTTGAAAGTAGTGAAACTAGAATTGTTTGAAATTGCAACACTCTTTTCCTTTTTCTCTCAACTTGGTCAATTCTAAGTGTTATGAGTATGACAGGTAGAAATGAAGTCTCCCTCATATACCTATGCCTTAGTCTTTAGAACATCAGATTGTATTTACATTGAAAAATCTACTGTTTGCATCTCATTGAGTTATATATCCTTAGGCTAGATATGATCCCGGATTATGTACATGAGTATAATGTAATCATCAGCATCTTTCTAAAGGGAAGAAGAGAGGAGGAGACCTCAGGAAAGGGGCCATGGTTGGACTTGAGCTGCTGCTGTCAGAGTATCCCTCCCTACTTAAGGATGCGGGCTGGCTCTCGACAGAGAAAGGAGGGGAAAAAAAAGTAAGAGAACAGATCCTGTCCCCCAGGCTCCAGAAACCCTGCTTGCTTGCTAACTGTGACTCAGGAAGCCAGTCTGCAGCTACTCTACCCTAACAGCACCAGTCCCCTAAGGATCAGCATCCGACCCACTAGAGCAGGGAGGTGATAAATGTGTGCTATTTTAAGCAGTTTAGCTCGTGGCAGTTTTCAGAGCAGTGACTGATACAATGGAGAATTAAAATATCATTTCCAGGGCAAAATAAAAAAGACTACTTTAAAAATTAACACTAATTTAAGTGCATGAAACTGATCTCCACTTTGTTTGGTAAATATTTTTGTTTGTCTTATAGATCCAGTTACAAAGTAATTGCTCCTTTGGCATAAATTCTTAATTTATCATGCTATTATTGACATCCCCGTAGTTTGTCGTCATACCAAATTTTAAATACTGTACAACTGTATGCTCCTTTCTCTTCTTCCCTTTTCCTTTCCCCTTCCCTCCTTTCTTCTTTCTCAGTCCTTCCTTCCTTCCTTCCTTCCTTCCTTCCTTCCTTCCTTCCTTCCTTCNTTCCTTCCTTCCTTCCTTCCTTCCTTCCTTCCTTCCTTCCTTCCATTTTCCTTCCTCCCTTTTGTGGAGCCTAGTGGGGCTTATTCTGTAGTTAGGTCCATTCTGAAATTCCTAAGCAGTTTCCTCATAAGCACATGCCACTTTGTCCAGTGTCTAGTTTTTTTTCTTTTCTTGTTAGTTATTATTTTCATAGTTTTTATTTATTTGTTTAAGCCATAGTTTTTCCCATCCACAGCATGAGGATATAGCAACATCTTGGATTATTCTTATGCTTTAGCCCTAAATCATTGCTGCTGTGTCAGTGCTTATTTTATAGTTGAAACACACAATAAGTACCCAAAAATATTGATTAAATAAATGAATACATTGACTTATAATTTATTTTGGACTCAAGATATGTATGTAGGTATATAGTTTTACTCATTAAATATTTCTAATACCTAGTTAATGTTCTGAAAAGTATCTACTAAGAAATTATAAATCTTACCCATTGATGAATAGTGGTTAATATTTCATTAATGTTAACATACTTTTGTGTCTATTTATTTTTAGATGTATTTTTCTTATTTATTAATTAATTTGTGTAGTGAGTGTGCATGCCAATGTGTGTAGGAGACAAGAAGTGTGCTGGGAACCTAACATCGGTCTTCTGAAAGAGCAGCAAGTGCTATCAACACCGGAGTCATCTCTTCAGATCCACTTTTCTATTTTTTCTAGACAATGTTTTCTAGGTATGTGTATGTGTGTGCACTCATACACACACACTAATACACACACTCATACACACACACACACACACACACACATCCCATATCCCACTATTAGAGCTGGAGAGAAGACTCAGTGGTTAAGGGCACTTGCTGCTTTACCAGAAGAGTTTGGCTCAATCCCTGGAATCCACATGGTGGCTCACAACCCTTCAGTCAGTCCCAGGGGATCCAATGCCCTCTTCTAGCCTCTGTGGACATCAGAAACTAAAGTGGTGCACAGACACGCATGCAGGAAAAAAATCCATACACAGATAATAATAATCAAACAAGCAAAAAATTTTAATTCTTTTTTCCCACGATGCTAGTTCTTACCTTTGCCAAAAGTTACTATCTCTAAAATGATGTATATTATTTTCTTAATCTAGAGAAAACCTAATGTTTTCAAGTTTCAGAAGAGAACTTACATGGATCACAAATGAGTTGTAAAAAAAAATTCTATTTTAACTTATTGACATAAAGCCCGTCATAGTTAGAAACCTTTGCATGTGTTTTTGAGGATATACATAGAAGAATTAAGAAACTAAATGCACTGAAAAATAATTTGGATTTTGTGTTCATAGATTGGTTTTCAGTTTACCTGGTGTGGTGGCTTAATATGTTCAAATTAAATATCAAATTTATGTCATACAAATGTATAAAATTTATATAGTCTGTATAGTTGAAATGATTTGGAAAATAAAAATATCATGACAAGAATTTGTCTTACTAGTTACACTCTTTGAAGATATATTTATTAAAGAAATGAAATATTCCAACAAACATTTAAAAAGCTTTCCAAGGGAAAAACAGCTCATAAATAGAAATTATTCTGTTAATATTTATGCCATTTAATTATTTATAAAATTATAATTATAAACCATTAGGATCTAATGGAATGTATACTGAGTGACTTTGATTAGGTATTTTATATACAAACTATATCCAGACTGTTTGTGAGACAGGCTTCCACAACTCATAACCTAATTCACTACCAACTGCCTTTAACATAGAGAGGCACCCACAAACTCTGAAGTGGATCCTTCCCTAAGCATCCAGATGAAAATCCAGATGTCACAATAAACACTGGATTTTAGATGTGGGACCTGAAGTAGTAGAATTTACCTGGACTTTGGACCTACAGAACTACTGGCTAACAACTTTGTGTTATCTTAAGCGACCATATTTGCAACACTAGAAAAAAGTACTTGAAGCTAAGGTCATTCAGCATTCTCCAGAAGAGAAACAAGCAGTTGGCTAGGAGTCCTGAACTTCAGGCATGGACAGAGAGAGGGTCATAAAATGGGAACCTACTTAGGGCTGTGAACTAACTCAGGGTGCAATCCTGTGTCATTTCTAAAGCGAGAGGGAAAAAGTGGTGAGATTGTATATCTTTCTGTTTTGCTTCTGATGCAAAATGAAAATTAGCATACTCTCAAATATGACAATAGTATTTTAAAAATCATCTGATTTTTTTCAATAATTTGAGTAATGCCATTGAAATTTCATTCTGAGAATTCTTATTAGCATGATTTGTAAAGAAGTTAGGATTTTAAGAAAAATTATGTTTTATAAGTGGGCTATATTTATACCTTAGATTTATGGAAACATAGACTTAAATTAATACTTAACTATAATATAAACAAGGAATGGAATAGCCAGTATTTTATATCTGTTTTTTTGGGCTAAACACTAAAAAGTTTGGAGAACTGTTATAAATAATAAACATATATGATGAAAAATGTTGCATTTCCTTCTTATGAATTTTTTCTCCCACAGTAAGTTAGTGGTAATGAAATCAAGCTGATATTGTAGTGAATGAGTCTTTATGAACCTATGCTATTAATCTGGAGATAATCACTAAACAAAATGTTAACAAAACCATATTATTAAATTTTTATTGTCAGTATGAGTTAAACACTTGATTAAAACAGTTTAAAGGGGAAAGATTTGTTTTGCTTCAAGTTTCTAAGGTGTCAATCAGTCATGGTTGCAAGATACGGTGAGTCAGAACAATTGAAAACCAAGCCAGAAAGCAAAACAGAGTGGTAACAGGAAGTCCCCTAGTTCTTGTCCCTAGTGACTGACTTCCTCCAACTATACAGCACTATAGTATTATACATAATGCCCTAACCTCTGTAAGTCTGTTCAAGATTGAATACATCAGTAGATTAAGTCATTCATCATGTCAGAGCCTTCAATGTCTAACTGTGGAAAACCCCTTCCCAGGCACAGAGAGGAGGACTCAGCCAAACTAATCATTTCAACACAAATTTTCAGCCCTGGCCATAACAAAGGCTCATTTTTGGTTTTGAGATTTATTTCTATAGTATGTGTAAATGTTTTGCTTAGTTATGTATATTGTATGTAGTACTCATAAAGGGCAGAAGAAGGTATTACATCCCCTTGAATAGAGTTACAGGAGGCTGTGAGCAGTCATGTGAATGCTGGAACTCAAATTTAGATCTTCTGAAAGGGCACCAAGTTCTCTTGAAAGGCTTAGTCATCTGTTCAACACACACAACATCAGTTTTCAATAAGAATAAGTAAATAAATATGTATATAAACAAATAAATTTTCATGTCTAAAACTATGTTTTGAAAAGTATTTAACAAGAAAAGAAACCGTAGACATTTTAGTTAAGTAGATATTGTAAGGTCCAGATCATATATTCATATTCATTCATAAAATAAGCCAAGGAATGGAGTAAAGCAAGTTTACAAAAATGTGAACAATGACTTATAGTCATGGTGAGGTGATGATAAGACAATGGTGACTGTAACTGTACTTTAAAAAGTTTGACATCATCAACCCTTCTGTACTTTACACCCTCTGCTTTGAAATCTACCCACTACTCGCAGCTGCTGCTGAAGAGTTGAGTCCTGCATATACTTGGCAATGTACACCAAAGCTAAGCTAGTCAAATCTCCCAGGAACTTAAATCTTCATGGTAAACTGAAGTATGGGTTAGCCATTTCTCTGGGGAACACATTTATTGTATAGGGAAGCAGTGAGAGCAAATTTACAGACAAAGAAAGTAGAATTAGATAATTAACATCCTCTGCCCTTTCTACTATGGGTCCCATGAAAGGCCACATCTATTCTGCCCAGGGTCTGTGCATTCCATGAAGCTGATGTTTCTTACACTCAAACTGTCCACAGCAAGATTAATGCTAATTTTAATTCCAGGTATGTTCTCACTTTCTAGAGTTTTATACTAAAATATAGGTCTACAATTATTTTAACTATATTACCATTATAAGACCTGTAAAACATGCAATTAAAAACAAACAAAATATAGCTACTGCATCAAAGAAGAAATACTTATATCCATTCTCCTTTGGTTGAAGTCACAAAAGAGTTTATGTGTCTTAAACTGAACAATATAGACTACATAAGAAGTCAATTTGTAGAACTAGAAATTAATTCAAGTATGGAAACCATAGATTACACACCTAGGAAGCATAAGAAAGTCACAGCAATTGAACATAAATTTAGAATGTGAGTTTTCTAGTAGCCAAAGTTGAAGGAGCACCATCGGATGATATTCTGTTCATTGTGTGATTAAAGGAAGCATCTTGGTTCTTTAGAAAAGACTCATTTCCTCCAGTTTTCAAAGTAGAATTGAACCTATTCCACATCTATCTTTATAGAATTATCAGATGTGAACATATGATCATTTAAAAGTTAAAGAGAAAATGTAGGTGTAATTTTGCCCCAAGAAATTGGTTATTTAGAAATGTGAAGCAACATACCTGAGCACAGAGAGAAAGAAAAGCTTTTTTTGTAAATGATATGTAAATGATGCCTTGTGTGACTAACATTTCATACATTATTTCAATAACATTTTGGAAGATATCACTAGATTATTACACATGAACAAATTTAGTCTGTGATTGAAAAGACACTGATATGCAATTTACAAAAAAAACTTGGATACTAGGATTCTCAACTTAATGGATCATGTTATTACGAAAAAAATCACGAATCTTTCAGTGAGAATATGGGTCTGAAATATTTTGTGTTGTTGGTTACTGTGAGCTGTTGGTTGCAAATGACATTGGTACAGGTGACAGGGTAGCATTCATATTACCAAAAAGCATTAAAGAGCATTACTGGTCTTCTTGCCAAAGAAGAGAGTAAGTACTCCTACCTATTAGTTTTGAACAGACTGGCCCATTCATTAGGTTTAACAGAAGAAAAAAAACCCCATAACTCAGAGGCTGGATAGACTGCTTAGCATTCAAGAACATCAAAATCTGAGTTCAACTCTCAAGCATGGACGTAAGAATCTTACACACCTGTAAAGCCAATGTTAGAGGCAGAGTAGAGATAGGAAGCCTGGTGACCTTTAGCCTTACTCCTGATTCTGTGACAGATCCTGTCTCCAAGGAGTAAAACAAACATCATAGAACATGGCACCCAACATACTACCCTGGCTTCCTCACACACTCATGCATACATACATAATAATACTAATAAGTAATAATAATAACTCCTTCCATTAAGATGTTGGTGTATGAAAATGAAGTCCGTGCTACTCTCACATTGGAATGAAAATATATCAAGGTAAGTCTAGGAGAGTTTTTTTACATCTTTGTTCATAACATGTAAAACAGATGGTAAACAGGTTTTGGAAAATCATACTGATGTAATAAAAATAAAAGAGAAAAGATTGTCATGATTTGAAATGTTTAGTTTAAACTTATTCAGATTCACACACATTTTTCTTTAGCAGGGTATTAAATTTCATTTGTGGGGGAAATAAATCAAGATTTTCAAGAGCAATGAAGAAAAACATTAAACTTCTGCTCAACAGAAATTACCTTCCGAGGACTTCCAAAAACCAAAGTCATGGAGGTAACTTGGCCAAAAGCCCAGTATCATCAGTGCTGCAGCCAGTAAAGAGAAGGATTTAATTATAACTCTCATTTTTAAAATGACGTTTTGACTCTAAAGCTGCCCAGTCATGGACACGGGCTACTCCAGGTGATTGAGGTCTCTGTGTGGACAAATGAAGGAAGAAAAAAATCAAGTCTGTTGTTCATCATCTGGATGGATGGGAACTTATTCTTGAATAAATAGATAACAATAGAGCTAAACACGAAGTGTAAGCATAAAAACTTGGAGATACAGAGACAACAGATTAAGAGGAGGCGTGGCCTTCATTAGTAATTCCACATCAACAATAATAGAAGATGGGAAGACACAATAATTGGTCTTTAGTACACAGCTTTTATGGCAAGGTAAATGCTGGGGCAGCCAATAAAACATGACATGATGGTAAAAATTCTTTTTAAACAAGAGGGGAGTCAGCACAAGACAATAAGGGGATCAAGTTGCTGAATCAGCTTTATTAAATTTTAGGGAGTAAAAACATGATATGAGAGATGAAAATGTAATAATATTGTACAAATTTATTTGTAAATTTGAAAATATAGGAAAGAAATACAAATGAACTGTCATATGATCAAACCATTCCCTTTATAGTTACCAATCACACATATAGATGCATATGAATTCTTATATGCACATATATAAGAATATGAATACTTACATCTAAGCTCATACGCAGACTCACATAGTGATATGTATTTTTATATAATTAATATTAAATATTAATAATATTATTAAATCTAATAAATAAAAATAAATTTAATTTTATAAACAATATTAAAATTATTAAATAAACAATATAAATAAAATTAAATTAATATAAACATTAAAATTATATATATGTATGTATATACATGTTATATTTTAGTATTGTTTATAACAGCAACAACTGGGAAAATCTGGACAATCTAGCAAGATACTTTTCATCTTTGTAAGAAATGTGCAGTGAGATACTTTTAACTGAAAGT
The DNA here is from genome assembly GCA_001685075.1 of Bramus lutescens. Classification (NCBI taxonomy): domain Eukaryota; kingdom Metazoa; phylum Chordata; class Mammalia; order Rodentia; family Cricetidae; genus Bramus; species Bramus lutescens. The sequence goes on from LOEQ01002475.1 coordinate 164,937, forward strand.
ATTTAACATATTGTATATGACACAAAAGTATTTGTATTCATGCATACATTGAAATGTAAACATACATATTGATATACATATTGATAAGTTAATACTTCTTTTTTGACTGTCATTTTATTTTTAATCATGTGTTTGTGTCTGTGTGTGGGCATATGCATGTGTGTGTAGTGCCTGTGAAGGATAGACGAGATTGGAACCCTTGGACTGGAATTACAGGTAGTGGTGAGTGGTAGATCCTCTCATATGGGTGCTGGGAACTGAACTCAGACTCTTTGCTAAAGCAGTAAGTGCTTTTAACCACTTTTCAACTCTTCAGAATCAACATACATTTCATAAACAGCATAAATAGATCAGGTTGTAAAGAAAAAATACAAAACTTTCATCAGTTCTTATTCTGAAAAACAGTACTGATGAAAAGGATGTTATTATTTCTTTACAAAATCTCATGGAAGACTTTACAGTATAGGTAAATATCATATATTAATTTCCATATGATTATAATCAATTTTGATTTGGGGTTTTATGTACATATATATCACCACTGTACATTAGCTACCTGTTTCCACAAATGAGCTGCATGATTATGGAGGTTTATAAGGTATAATATCATAAGACAAACATACAAACATCATGGCCTAAGGGCCAGAGATTGGCAGAATGCTGCCCACTAGTGAATGGAAAGATACCTTCTTCCCTATAATATTCCACCTTTCATGAAAATGCAAAACAAAAACAAGTCAAAAATCTAACAAAATTAGTTTTGGTAAGGAACAGATCTGCTTTTTTGTCAATGAAAAGGAAGAAAACTTTTCTATCAAAAATCTTGAAGACAATTAGGAAGAAATAAATCTGTGGCCATCCCTGAAGCCTCTAACACTGCAGAACGGTTTATCCATGAAACTGGAAAATAAAACTGCTCTAAAAGTACTTTACTCTATTTGGCCTTCCTATCCTGTATTCCATTGCTTCCTTCTGTATAACTCATGGTTTTCTATATCTGCTTTAAATCCTCAAGTGGACATCTCTTTTTTTTTTCCTTTTCTAGAGATAGGTAAGGACCAGTGTCACCCAGTTTGGCTTCCAACTTAAGAGTCTCTGACTTCATTCTCCCAAATGCCCAAATAGTATAACTTGAAACTAAGAACAAAGCTCAGTAGTAGAAAGCTCATTCACCTTCTACAAGGCTCCAGGTTTCAAAAACAATGGGGAAAGGAAGACAAACCCTAGTTCCATGGGAGGTGACCCAGGAGACTCCAATCTGTAGTTGGTTTTTTTCTTACCCTTTTATTCTTTGAGGGGTCTGCCACCTACGTCCCAAATAAATCACACAAAGACTTATTCTTTCTTATGATTTCCCAGCCTTAGCTTGGCTTGTTTCTAGCCAGCTTTTCTCAATTTATCCCATCTCCCTTTGGCCTCTTGGGTTTCGTATTTCTGTATACCTTTCTTTACTTCTTACTTCATGACTTTCTATGTGACTGGGTAACTGGCCCCTGATGTCTTCTTCAATTCTTTTTTCTCACTCCTCAATCTCGTTTTCTCCATCTATTTATTCTTTATGCATGCCAGCCCCACCTATTTCTTCTCCTGCTTAGCTATTGGCTGTTTAGCATTTTATTAGACCAATCAGATGTTTTAGACAGGCCAAGTAACACAACTTCACAGAGTTAAACAAATGCAGCATAAAAGAACACAACATATTCTTGCATCATTCAACAAATGTTCCACAACATAAACAAATGTAACACATATACAATAATATTCCACAACTCCAATCAATACAAAAATGCATATTTGTTGTTCATTCAAATTATAAAATAAAGCTATGATTTGAGAAACATGAACAAGAATATCTAAATATCATAAATACATTGCTAAAAATTACATTGGAATGGTCCTCAAATATAGCTGTGGAAAAACAATAAAAAACAGAAAAATGTTTTATATTAGAGAATCAGAGAGAAAGAGGCACTGGAATGAGTGCCAGGCATCTGTGCTGACAACCTCAGCTACACTCACCTGGCCTCCACCATCCTCTGATTGAGGCTTAAGAAGCAGCCTTCTGGGACCCTACAGTTGATCTGAGCCCAAGTAGAAAGTTCTGATATTTTGAGAAGTAGAGCCACTGAAGTTACATATATGGCGGTAATTAGCACTGTGAGGCCTCGGATATCAAAAAGACCTACATCAAATACAAATACAAAAATTCTGGCAACAACAGAAAGTGTTCTTGCACATGCAGACAGGTGCAACCATAGATAACAGCAAAACACAATTCATCCTCAACTATTTACCACCAAACATGACCTAAGAGGAATTAATAGTGAATCTTGTAAATTCAGGAGAGGGAAAATTGCAGGACAGAATTAGTTCATGGATTTGTTAACTATAATGATCCAAAGGAGGCAGAGAAAGCTATCAAGACTTTAAATGGACCCAGAGTCCAGACCAAAACCACGAAGCCCACTGCTTACTTCTGCTTCATTTTCACTTTACTCTGATTCACATAAAGGAATAGATAACTTGCCAATCTGGAAACAACAAACAAACAGGAACCACATATATCATCTATCAAAACATGCATTACAGAGATTGTGGAAGTTCAAGTTCATGAACTTTGTCAAAGTGTACAATCTTTACCACATTTCTGATAACACAGAAAACATATCACATTAAACGTGATATTCAACATTTGTACCAGAAAACCAAGAATTAATCACTAAACAATGAAGGTTCATGATTAATTCCAGATTCAGGGATAGTTCTCAAAAGTTCTGAGGGTGTGCTGGTGATGGGGGTAAGTAGAGGACAAGGAAGGCATCTGTCTCCTGATGATGACAATGACAACAACAATGGCCATTCTGATGGTGTTTAATTTAGATGTTCTGTTGTGCAATAGAAACTGAAATCAAGATGTCTTTTATGTCAGATCTCCCAATTTTTAGAGGCCAAAAACAATAATAAAGAAATAATTATGAAGAAAAAGCAAGCAGAATATTATAGTTGACCTTTGCGAGTCAGTTTTTAACCTCTGAGTCTTAGACTTAAATGTGCCACCATTGCTTTCACCAGATGTCAGTGAATGGCTCATTACTTGGCTATTAATGGTAGATGTCACCCCCCACCACCAATGACTTTCTTGACAACAAACATCTATGGAAGGGGATCACAACACTTTTAGGAGGTCATATAGATAGCAAGAGCAGACCTATGGCTGAGAAGGGGAAAAGGTTCCACCTGTAGACCAGGCTGTCAGAGATGAAAATATCTTCTCTAGAGAGTCACAGCTATCAGTTTAACATGTGTAAACACAAGCTTGAGAGGAAATAGCAATGAACAACAGTAATGCACTAACAATTAATAATAATAAAAATGCAGAATCTACAGCACCTTGTCAGTAAAGTTGATTAGGTGTATGGCTCATTGTTGAGAAGCGTTTGAGTTTTGTATTACATTATGACTTTCTTTACATTCATGCCTAGATAATTGGCCATATGTTAAAGTTTATATTATTACTCAGCAATAATTTTCAGTAATAGTCTCTATGATTTTTATTATTTGGCGATAGTAACCTTTTATTTCAAAAATCTATGGCTATTTTATAGACACAAGGTATAACATATGATTTTAATTATATTTTATATTAAGTGAAAATATTATAAAACAATAATTTAAACTAGAAATAGAAAGTAACAAGCATTTGCATTATTTGGCATTCAGGATGCTGCTAGGTATGAATCAAGAACTCTTCTCTTTAGTCTATTCTGTTATATACAATTGACATCAATACTTTCATCAGTTTGTATCTCTGATATTGCTTTCCTCTGTGCACGTGCTTTGAACAAAATGTGATCCTTTTCCTTCACAATGTCTCCATCAAGACTCCACTCAAGCATCTTTTCCCACAAAGACTTATTTGTATTTCGACTGAGGGCATCTTCTCATGTACCCTCTTCCTCACACATGGAATTAATCACATGGTATTGATGATACACACATGCCTCAAGACGCAGATTTTTATCCATTTCCTTTCTCCTGTTTCAAGATACTCAATTATCGATTAAATTGAACAGTAAAATTTAGCCAATATTCATTTGTACAGATAAACAGCAGCCACTAGGTGTCAGCATTAATCACTGGGATGCTGCTAGATAGTTCCACCAAATTTTAGAGGGAAATTTGAAATTAGCTTTGTAAGTCAGGTTCGCATAATTCTGGAGGGGAACATATGAACTGATTTAAACTTACTTCATAAAGCATATGGCTCTATCTGACAAGAGACTAGTGTTTACCTGATATTGGTAAATAATGATTGATTATAGGATGCTGTCTCAGCTCCACAGGGAGGTTATTCACTATAGAAAATATGTTCCAAATTTCAATGCTCAAATACATCAGGCTATGACTTCTGGAAACCATACATCCCAGGAGATTTGGATACATAGCTCTTGTCCTGAACCATAAGTTTCCTTGTTATTTTTGTGGGGAAATTTGATTTAAAAAGCATTTATGGATTTGCAGCACATGCATCTATCTAAACCTCCAGCCTTGATTCTTGTTATGCAACCACTTATGACACTATAAACAGTAATATTTTACCTTACACAAAAGGTGTCTGTATGAAAACTTGGAGAATCTATGTGCTCTTTGCTTTATAAATTGACAGGATGTGAAAGATGGCCTCCTCACAAGTATATTATTTAATATTTTTAGGGGTTAATCTTAATTTTTTAAAAAAACATAGGTTCTAATATAACTCTCAGTCCTTGCCTGTTGTTCATCTTTAAATTAAATCATATGCAAATGCTCTGATACTACATATACATTTCATAATTTTTATATTAGACATTTTTAGAATTCTAGAGATTTGCTTTGTAGAGTTTATCTGGATCCTCATTTAAAATATCTAAACAAAGCATGACTCATGACAGGACCATTTCAGAAGTTATTCCTAATTCTTTCTCCTGATTTATAAGAATTCAGTTTGGGTTCCTCTCCAAATCTGTGAGCCTGGGGAAAGCTTTCCAAATATCATTCATTGGATGATCCCCAGTTATAAATTCTCTTGTAGTTAATATGTGGGATTGCTTTCTCAAATGCTTTATAAGTACCCCCAAATCTGACCCTAACTTCTTCATTTGATCTAAATTTCCATTGAAGAGGATCTGGGAGGAAGTTCTTCTGATTTATGAGACAGACAACTTGACTTAATGGCCAGTGGTTATGTGAATATGTGTCTTAGCCCTAAACACCTTTATCAATAAAGTAATCTTTTCCTTCCCTACTTCTTATGCAATGAGGCCCAGTTTGTGAATATTTTTGCCTGGTTATGTCTGTACTACATTCTCAAGATAGAGGTATATTCTGATCATAAGTTACAATATGTTTTGTGATGCTCAACCTTTTCATGGGAGGATTTCATGACAGATTTTCTTACTATAAAACTTACATTTCATTTGGCAGGACTAAGACAATTTATTAATTTCCTTCAAAATAAATTTTGTCCTCTACAGCCTGAACACATCTAACTTTGATAGTTTTCATTATTTTTCTAACTTTGTTATAAGTTATGCATTTTATCTTTTTTCCTAAAAATCCCTCGTAACTGAGCTTTGAAAATATCAACATGAACATTGGACATAGAAGCCACAAAATGAGAGAAGGAAGTGCTGTGGGATAAGACTTTTGTATACTGTAAAGATTTGTCACTTGTATTGGTTTAATAAAATGCTGATTGTCCAGGAGTCAGGCAGGAAGTATAGGTGGGGAAACCAGAGTAAGAGAATTCTGGGAAGAGGAAAGGCAGAGAGTCAGTTGCCACCAAGATGTGCAGAGAAAGTAATATGAGAATGCTGCACTGAGAAAAGGTACCAAGCCACATGGCTAAACATAAACAAGAATTATGGGTTAATTTAAGTTGTAAGCGTTAATTAAAAATAAGCCTGAGCTAATAGGCCAACCCGCTTATAATTAATGTAGCCTTCTGTGTGTTTCTTTGGGACTGATGACTGTGGGACCAAGCAGGACAGAAACTTCCATATACAAGGAAGCATATGTTTATGATTAAGAACACAGGCTCTGGAGCCTGTGAATTCTATTTCTGTAGTTTACTAGCCCTGGGATGATTACTAAATTTTTGATACCATTTTCTGACATATTAAAGTAGAAAGAATGACAATGCATTTCCCTTATGACTTTTTATTGATTTTTATTGAGCTCTACATTTTTCTCTGCTCCCCTCCCTGCC
>LOEQ01002476.1:0-11390 GCA_001685075.1 Bramus lutescens
TTTTTTGTCATCATTGTTTTCTATACGAAAAATTCAGTTTCATGGTAAATTGGTATTTTAATGTAATTCTAATATTTTCTGTGTCAAAAATTTAATTTTGAACATATTGACATTACTTTATCATTAATTTGCTTATCTATTAAATATACATGTGTATTAGATTGTGAGGACTGCCCTATGACAAAATGTGAGAGTTTGGGTGTCTTATATAACAAAACTTCTCTCCTAGTTCTGGAGGTGGGACATTCAAGATCAAGGTTTCTCAGCGTGGTTTCTTCTGAGCACATTCTCCTGACTTGCACATGGCTTCCTTATCCGTCTGCAGTCCTTGCACATTTCCCTTGTACATGCATCTAGTGACTCATAATGACATGAGTTCTTTATATCATCGCCATGTTCAAATACAGAATAATCACACTCTGAGGTACATAGGGTTGGAAACTCACTATATCAATTTTTTGAGGAGGAATATAAAATTCTGCTCCTATTAGAGTTTCTGTTAAAAATGGAGTTACTTATAGAGATATACTACCCAGCACTGTGCCCTTCTTTAATTAAGTTTGTTACTGAGCCCAGGCTCAAAAATAATCTTAAAATGAACAGAGATAAACTTGTGTTCCAGGCTCTGACTCTAATGTAGTGTTCCTTGCCTTAAAGGGGACTTAGAATCCAGCACATAGCTGGAAAAACAGCTGGAAGGTGTGGCCCTCCAGATAGGCCTATCGCAGTCAGGACTTGGCAGTGGGAGCAGAGACATTAAGCAATTCAGAAACATTTGAGAAATAAGTCTGGACTTCGTCTGAAAGTCCAAACACAAAATCAACATTTTCTTTATAAAGGAACAAATTAGATTGCTTATACTTTTCTGTGAAGCCTTTGGAAATTGTTTATATTATTTCACACATGTTTTAATAAGATGGTTGTCAAATCATCTGTATCATCAATGGATGAGTAAAATACTGCAGGGCATCTTGACATCTGCTTACCTGGTATTTCCCCAAAGTACTTGTATTTTTAATCACTGTTTTATTATATAGGCAAAGCCATTTTTAAATTTTCAACACATATTCTAAAATCTAATGTGTCCATTTATGGTGCTCCTAAGGCATAAGTGGGCTGTATACTTTTGGTCCTTTTCAATAATTCATGTTTATAATTTTCACATGTTTAACAATGTTTATAAACATAAATGAAAATAAAACAAGGAAAATAAAGCAAGCATAAAGACAAAACAAGAATAGCTTTTCTTTGTCATTTTAGTGTATAAATGAATAAATTTAAATTACATACATTATGCTTTATTCTTAAGTAATAGCTTTTTATGAAATATAGTCTGAAACATCACAATGTGTCAAAATGTTCTATCAAAACCACACAATACCAAAAATAATATTAATTAGTAGGTCCATAATAGTCACTATAACTATAGAGTGGCTAATAATATTTGTAGATGTGCTGAACTAATTATCCAGGCTCTGTGAGTTCTTTTATGTCATGATATTTAAGACATGAAGACAGATACAAGGCTTAAATACTCCTTTAAATAAGGATATCTGACTGCATCTGTCTCCAGGCCCTTCTTATAGCTGTCTCCTAGGGTTTGTGGTAACATCGGGAAAATGAAGACCAGTGAGAAAAAAATGTTCATTCCATAATGTAAGTGGGCATAAAATCTTCCTGGACCCTGTGTTTTCCAAATAATATATTTTTCATCATAATTTTAAAAGTTTATGCCCTTTTCCTATGTTGTTATTCTCTATTTTTCAAGTAAAGCTTACAATTTATATGTGATATCAATCTACATTATATTAAGAGATAAGAAGTTTTTAAAAGCAAAGTAAAACTTAACACTCACATTGTAAAATCTAGAGTGTTTACAATATTCCAGATATGTAGCTATGCAATTGCCACTTCGATTCATGTGGAACTTTCCCACAAAATCTAAGGTTTAAACTTCAAAGAAGCAAGCAAATACTGTGCTATAGATAACCTGAAATGCAAATAGCAGTAGGAGTGTTTTATAACACAACAGACTATGAAAACAAATGCCAGAAGCAGCATCTTTCCACAAACATAAGACACAGGATCCAGACAACTGAGGACCACAAGATGTCTAACACTGCAGACAATTAATATAAAAATCATAAAAGTCTGTGGATTTTTTTCTCTTTCAAGTTGTTTTTGGGAACTAGTGACGGACTTGAACCCAGAAGAATAAAGATTCCAAATGGCAAAGTGTTGAGTAGGAAGGCTGGGCCTGAGGAATAAAGAAGATGATAAATAAAGAAGCAAAGGTAATATCTGGGACCAGAAGGTCTTGCATAAACTGATGACTTCTGCCAAGCAACTTTATTAAGAAACACAACATCATACATACTATTGAAGGGGGAAACCAGCCAAGGTCAGCAGAAAGTTAAGTCTGACAATGTTGGCAAAGAGAACCTAGGATGCCTCAGACACAGCTGCCTAGTGACTGATCATGACAGCCCAGGTAGATGAAATCAGGTTCCAAGAAACCACAGCCTTGACTCATGCCAAGCACTGTCTCCAGGCTCAGACAGACTTGCCCTGTCTGAGAAGGGCACAGAACTAAAGTTCCTTTATCCTTTCATCAGGGCCTCTGAGAAGTCATGGATCTCTCCTACTGCCTACAGACTCTGTCTATCCTTAATGTGACTATAAACATGATTATCTAGACTCATGTAAAAGTCACATGTACAGACATTTTTTGTTATCTCTACATACTACAGAATGCATTTGACAGTAAAATGCGATGTACAAATTGCAGAGTGCTTCTTTTTAATGACTCATCATAAAAAATCTCTCTGAGTTCAGATGTTTAAAATGTCATTTTAAATATACTATCCTCTCTGTCCTCTTTGATAGTGCTATTTATTTTTATGAGCCACTGAGCAGGGTTTGACTTGTCTATTTGTTGCCTTCCTGGTCATAGCTACCATTTCTACCTGAGACTCATTCATTATCCAAATAACAATTTCCTCTCCTATTCTTTAAGTTTAATCAATACGGGGGCCAAGTCTTTTTTTTTCCCCTGTCATATATTCCAAATTTAGCATTGGTTAAGTCATGTAGTAGACATCCAATGATCATTTGCTAAAAATCATTCAGCATTAGATTTCACAGTTTAATATAGATATAGATATAGATATTAAAATCCCTAATACTACCAAATACACTACCAGTAAATAATGAAATTAATGAGTAAATGAATGAATGTACGAGAAGAGGAGGAAAATATTTAGGTAAAAGGCAGTTTTTAAGACTCTCTGGTTCTAAGTCCACATCTTCCTAAGTAAAGCATTAGATATTTTTAAAATTCATTTTATAATATTGGAGGCTCATTTTATGACACATATTTTATGGAATTAGCCCTTTACTGGTAAGCTTGGGAACATAATTAGAGAGTACCCTGGGTATTTAAGAAAATTTGGAAAGAAAATGTCCTTAGTGCATTCCCAAAACTCCACAAAGTTTTCTCCTCTGACCTCTGAATATGCCAACAAAGATTGAATCTGGCAGAGGCTTCATCAGAAAACTGTTTCCCAGCCCGTACACCCACAGGTTTCCATTAGGAATGTCTACTCTGACTTACAAACATCTAGTTCTTGTAAATAAAGAAGTCAACCCACCTTCTCTTAGCCTTGAAGAGACTTATCTTTTGACCTTGGTTCCACTCCTATCTCCCAAATATTCCTGCCTGCAGGAAGGATCACAGAAGGTTGGTCCTGTAATCTCAGCAGATACACACAGAATTAGTATCCAAAGCCTAGAATATCTAGCCTTGCTTAACAGCATTGTGATAAGCTGAAACAAAGTTACTTACTATGCACTATAATAATTCCACTTCGCTTAAACTATTGTCATTTGTTCTCACTGACAATGCTGAGGTCCTTAACAATATTTGGACATCCACAATGTCGTAGACAGTTCTCATTTCTTAATTTTGACAGCTATTGGAAATAAGTGTGTGTGTGTATACACATTATATATACATATAAATAAATATTTTTAGTAAACATCATAAGAATATTGAGCAACCTAATGCAAAATTAAAACCTATATAAAGTTTACTTCAAGGTCTATACATTTTGCATGAAGGCAGCATATCCTAATGTATATGCCTAAATTCTAGAAAAGCTTTGACAGCATCTCAGTATGTTTATACAAACTTGTATTCTAATTAAAATAGATAGAGAGCCTTGAACCCTGCTCCTTTGTTCCTTATCCCACTGACCTCTGCAGTAAATATTCATGGCTACTATCTTTCAGCAGCATGTTTCTGGGGAAACTTCTAATATCTATAAGAAGTAATTGAAATAAACTTCCAAATTATGCTTTCCAGAAGGAAAAAATTCAAGTAGATATCAATATTTGAATGAGAAAAACCTATTTAAAGATTCCAAAAAAAAGAAAAACCATATTTGTTTTAGAAGGGTAAGGAAATATTTCTTAAATAAGAAACAAAACACTATAAGAATATAATTAACTCATTTGTGACATTAGTGCTTTAGATTACTGCTTAATGACATATTAATTACTGGAAACAAAAGAAGCTAGATTGGAGAAAATAAATTAGCCACACGTGTAGTTGGAAGAAAGGAATAGAAACTACAATAAACAATATTTTATTTAAATCAATAAAAATTAAAGACCAAACCCATGGAAATGAGGAAATGATCTGTAATTGATAATTATAGATTCTCTTCTCTGAAATTCATGTTGAAATTTAATCTAAATTATGAGATATTAAATTAAATTACATTAAGATGATTAGGGTTCTGCCTTAACACATGATTTAAACGATCCATGCAATTAATGTAATAATGAGACATCTCAAGAAAGGGTTTACTGAAAATAAATTTCACTGGGTTTCTCATGGAATGGTAACGTCTGTTTTTGAGACCCTGCTAAATTGGAAGACTATCAGTAGGTATACCCCTACAACCTTGTACTAAAATTACAACCTGAAATTAATTTTTGTCTTTATGTGTTACACCTTATGCTTCTGTGGTTTTAATAATAGAAAAGAGACTAAGGTGGTAAGTTAAATGTTTAGTCAACATAAAACAGCATTTGACATATAATAGAATGGAAAAAGTTTTAAAATTTGGACAACACAAACTGAATATTAAAAGTCAGAACTTATATTAATTCTTTAAGGTTGCATAAGTGTATAAATGGTGGTGTAAATTGGATTTTTTGAATGAGGATGGTAGGCATATCTCTGGGAGATTATTTTGATTATATTGATTGAGGTGGTTTTAAAGGATGTAAGAGTATAGAAAGCCAGCGGAGCATATGCATGAACACATTACTTCATCTCTGTTTCAACTCCCTACTGTCTTGGCTTCCCCCAAAATGATGGTTCGTAATTAGGAACTGTGAGCTGAAATAAACCCTTTCTCTTCTTAAGGAGGTTTTGTCAGTGTCTTTTATCAGAACAAAAGGAAATAAAGGCGAAGTGTTTCATTGATATCTTGCTTTATTACATAACATACTATGGTGAGTTAAAGGCTGTTTATAATGTGTTTCATTCTATTTTCCTATAAGTTTGAGATATTTCAAGCAAAAATAAAGTTAAAACATTAGTATGTATGCAAGCAGTCACTATTTCTGATATTTAATTTCTTATAAAATTTTATATTGGTGTGGGGTTAGTATATATATTTAAATGATCTGAAATATGGTATATAGCTTAACTGACTTTGTTGAAAATATATGTATGTTGTTAAGGGAATTAGTAGGCTATGACAATATCTGCTATTTAAGGTGTTCACAGTCAGAATTCTACTCTTTTTTTCCAGGTTAGCTTAAGATTGTATTCTAAATGTATTGTTTGAGATTACTACTATACATAAACTGTGAGCAAAGGCTTAAAGATGGAATCTATTATAACATTTGTTATATAAATTTGATCTGTGTCAAAGGCTAAATTCTCAACCTTCTAGAGCAGTCCCAGAACTGTGAGTGAAGACCCTAGGTTGTTAAAGTTTTGCATTTATTAATTTAGAAGAAATTGTGGTGACTGAGAATAAAATAAGACACAACTCTGTAAATGTAAAGCCACAGAAGTTCTAGTTTAGCTACTGGTAAATAAGTAAAATCACTCCTGCATAACATTTTATTTCATAATACTATGAAATTTTCAAATACTTACTCTAAGGTAGGCACTTTTGATGACAGAGCAGAGGAGTTCGTTAGGATTACTAAATAAAGAAAAATGATGGAAATAAGTGTATATGCATATATATGTGTATATATATATATGTGGGGGCTGTTTCAATAAAATTACACAGCATGCATGCTACTGTTATGTAGTTATTCAACTACATATTAGCTATTATTTCATAAATGTTTATGAAAACTTGAGACTTATTCTACCTTTATCATACATGCAAATTAGATGTATGCTTGAAAAATCCTTTGTAATACATTAGTGATGAGATCTTGACATGGTGAAATCTCTTTGTTGGCCAGTGACACTAGGATAGCTCTAAGAATCTCCATTCTTGTTCAGCTGATTACTTTCTAGGGTTCTCATTCCTTGTCTTTTCTGAGCACTTTGTCCACCCTTTACTTTTTCCTAGAATTCCACATCAGTGGGCATCACTGAACATCAACATATCCCTTGACATTATGCCTGCTTTATGGGTATCTATAATATAAAATCCTTCAACATGCACTCAGTATCCAAAGTACACTGCTTTGAAATAATCCTTCTTTATATTATGAATACGCATTACTCTAATTGGTTAATAAAGACTGGCCTAAAACTAGGAAGGAAGAGATTGGGTGGGAAAGCCAGACTAGGATAGTGCTGGTCAGAAGGACAGAGTCTCAGGAGTCAAGAGAATATGCAGAGAAAGCAGGATATGTAGAAAATTGGGTAACAAGTCATGACCCATGTAGCAGAGGGTAGATAAGAAATATGGGATAATTGAAAATATAAGAGTTAGCAAGTAGGAAGCCTGAGCTATTGGCCAAACATTGATAATTAATATTAAACCTCTGCATGGTTACTTGGGAGCAGCTTGCAGGACAGAAACTTCTGCCTATAGTACACACTGGAAGGCCCCTTTATATGCTCTTTCTGGATCATAGAATAGTAGCTCCAAAAGACTTTTCAAAGTTAAAATTGTCAAGGACTGTGATATTACTTTTATAATGATATTGCCTGAGTTAATGTTCTTACTCTATACATTTAAGTAAATTTCAAGAAATGGAGCCACGCTTAAGACAATTGTTCACTGGAGCAGGAACAAGAATACTGTTCTGTCTAGATGGAAAAACCAAAAGTGTGATTTTCCCTGCTATTAGACAAGATGGACACCAAGTCCATTATACAAAGAAATAATTGAGTTTTGTTTACAGTTGGGCATTTTTAGAAATAATGTTCTCCATTCAAAGAAAGTTAACATGCTCATTTCTCACTAGCGCTTCCTGTTCCACCCTGCAAACACATATTTTGGGGAAAGTATTTTATTAAAATACAATATGCATATATAAAGTTGTATGAAACTTAAGTTTAAAGTAGATATATTTTCACAGTTTTCACACCATCAATAGTCCTGATCCAACCATTTTTCCAGTGTCTGTTCTCTGTACCTCAAGTTGCACCGTGTTTTTAATCTCCATGCCTTGCATTCTTTTGAGTCTTTTGAGAACGAAACAACATTCATTCGGTAGTTCCTGGTTTCCTTTTGTACCACATTGCATTTGCTAGATGATCCGAACTTTTCCAGTATTTGCCGCATTGAATGCAGGTGAATTTTATTCACTTCCAACTCACAGAGTTCTTATAGGAAGGCAGCCCACAAGCTGTTAACTTCGCTCATAAAATCACTTTGGCATTTTCCAGTTGGTGTCTGCTTTGGAAAATGTCACAGTTAAAAGTCTTGCACATATTATCTGGTGATCACATGCACACAATTCTGTTCTGAATTGCTGAGTCACAGACATGCATTTACAGAGTTGTGGAACAACCTCCATGACAGCATGGTGGGAGAATTTTATACTGCCAGTATTAAAGTTCTATGGTTGGTCCATATATCAACATTTGACATTTTACATTAGTTTTTTTCTACCTATTTGATACCAAATGTAAGTTTGCTAAATAGACATATGATCAGAAATATCCTCAACCTGTTACCTTACATGAACTTGACCTTGGCAGTGTTAGCTAATTTATTCCTGCCTAATGAAATGCATCTGGGACAGAGTGAGATCACCCACGAAAGGCTTCAATAGTGAATAATTGTCCTTGGTCTCCTGCTTCCTCAGGAACAGATGATCTTAGCTCTCAGTTGCCATGGTCTCAGCATAACAGGTTGGTCAAGACAATCTTCTTTTCAATTTCCTTTGAAGTAGATGCTGCAGGATTTCTCCATCAATTAGAACCAATTTCACTCCAAAAATTGTATTTTGGTTACTATGGTTTTTGTTGTTGTTTATCATAACTTATAGCTAATGAAGAAGGGGTTGTTCATTTGTAGCATAACTCTTCATGGTTTTCAGAACTGTCTTTGCTCATGACAGCTGTGAGAGATGAAAAGCAGGATGGTTGCCTGTTGAATCACCTTTCTAAAATTCTTTCTTGGTCAAAAGTGCAACCCTGTTGAAGCAATTTTGTGTTTGGGGAAAGAAAACAGAAATCCGTGCAGGAAAACATTGAGATCTTATTAGCTTCTCCCACTGTCTTTGTATTTCCTTTGCTCTGTTTCATTTTTTGACATTTCTTACTATAACTTTGAGATTATAATATAAACACACCATTCAACCCTTCACTTTCCTTCTTCCAAAGCCTCCAATATATCCCTCCTTGCTCTTTCCCCACTACCCGGCATGTTTAACATGCATACTACGTATATGTAAATACATATACATTTCAAAATATAACCTACTCAGCATGTATATTACTTGTATACCTGTGCTCTCTTAACTGGTATGATCTTCTTTGGGGAAGACTATTTCTCCAACTCTTAGCCTTTATTTCATATCTTTTCCACCAAATGCCTTTTGCCATTTTTCACTTGTTCTGAAAGAACTGGAGCAATTTTTCATATGGTTCTATGAGTATAGATGCATAAAATTCTTTTGAGCAATAAATGTCATTGTTTTGTTTTACTAATATATATATTAATACTACACAATAAGATGACATTTCCATACAAGTCATAATATATTTGGATAATATATATGTAGTTGGGGATTTCTCTCCCACCTGCTTGTTACCAAATACCTGACAGCTGCTTCCCAAATAATTGATTTGGAAGCTTAATATTACTTATAAATGCCTGGTCAATAGCTCAGGTGCATCACTAACTAGCCCTTACATTTTAAGTTAACCTGTATTTATTATTTATGCTTTTCCATATAGCAGTACCTTTTTAACATGACACATTCATCTCCTGCTCCCTCTGCATCTTCTGGCAACTTCTTTAACTCCACCCTTTCTCATCTCATCATTCTCATTTTGTCTTACTCACTTAACTGCTTCCTGTTCAGCTATTGGTCAGTCAACTTTTTAATTAAACCAGTCAAAGTAACAAATCTTCACAGTGTACAAAAGGATATTCCCTAGCATATTTACCTCATATTACCCTTTCTCTCCTTTCTCCCTGATCATCTTCCTCTTCTCAACTCCTCTTCCTTTTACTATGTGTGTGTGTATGTGCATGTGTGCGTGTGCATGTGTGCGTGTGTGTGAGATACCAAGAAAGGGAGAGAATGCGATTTTTAGGTTTATGGTAGTGTGGGTATCTTTTTCAGTGTCAACACCACTGAAGAGAATGTCTGTCTCTTCCCCATTAATAGAGGTTATAAATTTGAATTATGCAATTCTTCTAGTCTTTTGCTTGAAAAGGTTTGAGAATTTTCTTACTGTCATATATATATATATAATATACAAAATAAATTATTCTATGAATTCTCAAAGCAGATTTTATGCTTAATGATCTAGTGCTAAATCAGAATAACGATTAATTCTAAATATAATGGAACATTTTTCACATGTATTTTATAGCTTTGAGTTTCTCTGTTTTTGTTTATGAGACTGTTGACATGTAAAAATGCCTGTCATTTCACAAAGAAAAATAGTTTTAAGTTTCTCTTCACAATTTCCAAGTTTTTGTCATGACATGAAAGCATACTGCTTTGGCAGGCCTGCCTTCATTCCTTGCTAGTGAGTATATCTCTTCCTCTTCTTCCTCCTACTCTTCCTCTTCTGCTGCTACCATACTTCACTAACATCAGGACACTGTTTGTACCATCTTCCAACACGAACTGAAGATTGGGGCTCTCTAGGAATCCCTCACGCCTTAAGAATTGTATCAGGATTTCTGAGATACACAGCCTCATAGACTGGATTCTCAGCACCAACAGGATGCAGACAGTCATTGCAGGATTATCCTGTAAACCAATTTAATAAGTCTTGTTAATGTGTATTAGTTCTATCAGTTTTCCTTCCCTAAGAACTCTGACTAGTTCACTCTGCTTAATCTTTTTAAAAAGTCAAGTTTTGCTGCTGGCAGTGGTTCACGTCTTTAAACCCAGCCCTCAGCACTTGGGAGGCAGAGGCAGTCAGATCTCTGTGAGTTCAAAGCCAGCTTGGTCTCTAAGAGCTAGTTTCAGGACAGGCTCCAAAGCTACAGAGAAACCCTGTCTTGAAAAACAAAAACAAAACAAAACAAAACAAAAGCCAAGTTTCTTTTGCCTTTTGTTTCATATACAGAGAGGATCTTCCTGCTTGGTCTACACTAATCTACATGCCAGTCATTTCTGAAAACATCATGGACACACTGAAGAGTGTGCTTTGCCAGCTTTCTAGATAGTCTCCCCAAGACCATCCATCACCAAAGCATAATTCTAGTATATGCATTCTAGAAGCATTTTAGCTCCATATAAAAAGCCCATTAGAACTATCATTTGATTTATCTAACAATTTTGTATTAATATTTGAAATATTAAATTATCTATAATTGTTCATGTCATTAACATTGTTTTGTACTTTATTTAAATTTTATACTTGACTTTTTACGTATCTTATACTATTACTATATTAGGTTGAATATTTTGATATTTTGTCCCAATTGCAAATGTATTATTTTTCCTGTTTCCTTTCAACCTTGTTATAGCAAGGCCAGAGACACAGTAAGTGAATCTCCCACTGGATTCTGTCCTAAAGATTTGATGAGACTACTAGAATGAAGTCTTTTTCTCTTGGAAAAGAGATTTTAGCCAATTTCTTTAATCAGCTCAACATAAGGGACAGTATTACTGAGGCTGAGGAATAGAAATAGTGAGTGAGGTTCTTGGAGCTGTTATTTTCTTTCTTTTTTTTCCATTTTCTTTATTATTAAAAATTTCCACCC
>LOEQ01002476.1:22324-38852 GCA_001685075.1 Bramus lutescens
GAGAGAGAGAGAGAGAGAGAGAGAGAGAGAGAGAGAGAGACTGCATAAATAAAAATATCCCTTCACAGAAAACTATCACAGAACAGGTAACCTAAAAATTGGGAGAAAAATCTATGGCAGCTATGCATCTGACATGGAGCAATATCTAAACTAGAGAAAGAACTGAAAATATTAAACAACAAAAAAGATGTTGTCAATCAATTAATGACATTAACTGAAAGTTCTCAAAAGAAGAAACACACTGCCCAATAAATACTAATGAAAGTGTTCCAAATCACTACCAACAGAGAAATGTGAATTTCAGTGATTTTGAGTTTGCACTTAATCCCAGTCAGAATGACTGTCATCAAGAAGAGACAATAAATACTTTTGGAGACATGGGTAAATAGAAAACCAAAGTGGTGATGTTGGGGTAAAATGGATACAATAAGAGATACCCTTATTAAGTAACTAAAATAATGTATGTTTTTATTTATGGTTCCTATACTATATATAATTATGTAAAATCATATATGTATACATTACCTGGAAGTAGAAAGGGAGCACAGGGCTCAATTTTGGAGGAAAGAGTGATAAAAGAGTATGTGAGTATGTGAGGGATTGAAGTACATTAGCTGATTGTAAGAAATATACTCTGAAACCCAATCTTGTGTTAAATGAATATATACCAATGGGAAAAATAAAACAAATATAAAATGTAAGTGTACACTTTATAAAGTATGTTGCTAATTACAGAATAAAGAATATTTTGATTAAGCTATCTTAAGTGATAAATATTTGTAGAAGATGGTTTTAGTTGGGATTACATTGAAATTATTTATAGAACATTCTATTCATCTGCCTGAGATATATATATATATATATATACATCACACATGTAGATTAGTCTGATTTCTAACAATTTGACTTATTTTACAATGGTATGAAATCACATATATTCAGGATAAATTATGATTTGAATTTTTATCCCTTCTAGAGTTAGCTACATGCAATAGCATGATGCTGTTTCTTGGGCAGTAGTAGTGAGATTCAATCCCAGTCAGTCACGGAGCTATGAGAAAAAATAACCAATGAGGTATTGCACTGCTAAGTTGTAATTTTCAATAGGTTAGATGTATTAAATGTCTTTTTCAAATATAATATTGTCAACTGTGGATGCTGTCAATATCTAAACCTTCATAAATTAAGAACCATGCAAGATTTGTTTGTGTGTCTCTGTTTAAGTGTGTGTGTGTGTGTTTGCATGTCTGTGTGGTTGTACAGAAAGACTCCCTTTGGTCCCATTCTGAAATAAGGGATTCTGGGATTCTCAAGAAGCAGCCTGCAAGATCAATGAGCCAATTCACACTGGGTATATTTTTAAGCTGAATCTTCCTCCATCTTTCAAGACAATTTCACAAATTGAATGAACAAGCAGACATCTTTCCATTTCCTCTTTCCTCATGGTGTGTCCCTTCCAACAGACATTCCCACTTAGATGAGCTATCCAACATAGGTAACAAGCATTTCCCTTTTCTGTGCCCACTGTCCCCCTGATATTTTCTAATAGGACACAGTGCGGAGACTACAGCAAATAAAGCTAACTAATATTTGAGTTAACACTATTCCTAGTTCTCCTGGACATAGGCACATGTGCTTCATTTAGCTACATACTGACTCATACTTTCTCATAATTTGGTACTAAGCTTAATCATCTCTTTGATAGAAATTGTTTTGCTTTGTTTTTACAGTTTCTTTTTTTTTAATTCCATGATGGGTTTGTGTCCTTTCTTTTCTTTTACCTTTCTATTCAAGGCTGTGCTTAAAGTCATGATCCTCCTATGTCAGCCTCCCAAGTACTGGGATTATAAGCATGCACTAAGTATTCGTGGCTCTAAATGCCCCTTCTTGGTGCATTTTTATTCGTCCACAGTCTCTCTTACAATTTTCCTCTCTTCTTTTCCATCCTGGAATCTAGCACTCCACTTCATAAAGTAGGTGAAATGTGTGGATATGAAATATGAAAACAAGAAGTGAACTTTGATCCATGACAAGGCAAGAGTACACAAAATATTCTAACTAACCCTCTCTGAAGTTCCACTGTGAATAGTTAAGCATTTTTGTTTTCTAGACCCTTTTATCTTCTCTTAGTGTGCTTTGACTAGGGTTTCTTTTCTCTCTCTTTTTCATAAGCTCTTTATTTCTTTTTATGAAAACCTGTATATGTTGGAAGAAAATGAAAGAGCAGAAAATCGAATTTCCATCATTATATTAGTTCATTTTATCATTGTATATATTTCTTTTTTATACCTTAAACTCAGCTGTAGCATTGCCATTTTAAAGTGAGTTTCTGTAAGTTATAAAAATGCTAGACTAGTCACTGAATGAATGTGGTCATGAACAAGGCCAGTCAGTTGTGGAACGCAATCAAACTAGTTGGTGGCCTAAATAATCCATTTGTTTATATATTTATCATTTAAAATGTAATATTGTGTTTGGGCATGTGTGTACACATGTGTGCACGTGTGTGCGTATGTCTGTATGAATGAAAACATGACAACACTGCAGGTTCAGAGGTCAGAGGACAACTTGTAGAAGTCAATGCTCTCCTTCTACTATATGGGTCTCAGGGATTAAACTTAGGTTGTTAGTCATAGGCAAAAGAAGCCCAGAGTGAGTGAAATCCTTAGTGAATGTATATTGTTGAGATAGGCACGGCCATGCTGAGGACCCAAGAGCCTCAAACCCAAGGATAAAATAGCAATGCCTTTCTTTGGAATATAGCTTAGTGGCAAATGGCAAAGACTTCTCAGAGGACCAAGTGTAAATATTTATGTTGCACAGATGTCCGCTATAGCTTTTTTCCCTGGATATTTATGGCCTGAAGACTGCTCCACTACACATCAAAGATAACCAAACTTGTCCTCTTGAGCCATCTATATGCTGTAAACTTTGTTTTTTGTTTACTTGTATGGAATATAACACTACTGCCTTATTCAGCTGCTCAAGGTAACCCCGGCTCTTTGTTCAACTCTATAGAATAAAGACACTGAGCTTCTGGTACACCGAGTCTTCTCCATTAGAAGCTCAGACCACCAAATCCCAGATTTCTCTGTGCCTGTCTGTTTGTCTGTTCTTCATTCCCTCACTGTCCCTAGTCCAGTTCCAGTACCTGGACCGTGCTTAGTGGTACACCTGCTTACCTACAGCCATGTCATGGGCCTGTAAATGAACCATTGAATCACATGATAACCTGAAAGTCAAGCTCAAAGTTTCACTCCTGTTTGTTTTACTGTGAAAACTCCCCTCTTTGCTAGTTCCTTGTCATTGTCTCTGCGTGAAACACCCTTAGACATGAAATAAATTTATAAACATTTTTAATTTAAGAAAATAAACAAAACAGTAGCATAAGCTAAGTTTGGATCTTTGCTGCTTGCCACTACAGCACACTCCATAGCATGAAACCTCATCATACCCCTTATTAGAGAGTGACAGGTAAGGACATCAATTTCCCACTGCAGTATTACTGTGAACCAGGGTGGCAGGGGACACGAGATGTGTGTGTGTGTGTGTGTGTGTGTGTGTCACCCCTATTCACACCCTGTTCCTGCTAAATTGCTTTGCTTCAATAACCAATACTCTCAAAGGAAATAGCAACCAAACAGTGTCTCATGGACAGTTTCTGAGTTAGTAAATACAAGCTTTTCAGTCTGGTATGGGGAGGTGAGCTGTTGGCATCAAAAGTCTCATCTGAATAGCTTAACCACTGGAGTGTAGCAAAAGGTCGCCTCAAATGCATGCCCACACCAGAATCAGTACAGAGTTGTTTTGTTCTGATGATCTTTTGTGCTCTTTCCAAGCCTCTGGGGATTCTGTAAATTGTACATTGTATGGCATCTCTCCATCTTTCTCAGTAAATGACAGCATAAGGAATGTCATGAAAATGATGCCTCATATTTGGGTGACTGGATGATCTTAAAAATAGCAGGAAGCCTTTGATGTAAGCATATCTGGCTCCAACTTACAGTTCATAAGCACCACTGGATGTAGTTTCCCATATGACACTAACTTATTTTCACAGTGTCTTTATTTTTTGGACTCAAACACCAGTGGAAATCACAAAGAGAGGGGCCTGGGCTTATGAAGGATTAGAACAAACACTGCATCTAAGCAACGTCATGGAGGAAATGATTAAGGTTTATTGAGAGTCATGGGACATGTTTTGTATGACAGATATTCCAGAGAAGTATGAGTTCAGGTGAGTATGCCCCCTCTCCCAACTAGATTATTAGCTCTATGAAGTCAGGGTCTTGCTTCATTCATTCTGGTGTCAATAGCATTTGGCACAGTGTTTGGCATAGAGAATATAGTTAATTCATAGTGTAGTAGCTCAAGAAATGAAGAATTTGAAAGAAGTGACTGAAAAACACAATTGCATTGGATCTTCTCATGGGCATTAGTTATTTCATGAAGCCTCTTGCCTTGATGGAATTAAAATACAGTAGTACAGCCTAGAAAGAAAACTTGTGTGCATAGAAAATTGACCTCTTCCTATGAGCAACGCAAGGATACCTTTGAACACATTATTACCTTAGATCTTGTTAAGGTTATATGAGTGGGACAGGAATGAAGATTCAGATGGGTACTGTATAGTTGTTTGTATGTCTAGATGTGTGTTCCTGACTATAGATCTGCAAAGTAAGCCCTCCCTTCCTAGAAGACATGTTGAGGGATGTGGCCTGCCATGTATAGGATGCTTCTGGTCAGTAGGGGGAGCTGTGATCTAGTACTACCCCATGGTATAACCTCTGTGAGGATCCATAAATCATAGTGTTTACCGCTAGGAAGAGAAATATACATCCTGATTGCTAAATATGTCAGTAGGTAATAGACAATTTTAAACCCTATAATGTGTAACATAGAGCTAGTGTTGGCATGACACAAGCTGATCATTGGAGAAGAAGGAGCATCAGGAGAGAAAGTTACCTTTAACACCTGGGAATATAGGACATCCTGTGGGACATTTTCTTAATTAATGATAGATATGGGGGGAGCCCAGCTCAATATTGCAGGTGGGGTGTTTTGTTTGTTTGTTTTTGACAGTGTTGGCAAGACACAAGCTGATCATTGGAGAATGAGGAGCGTCAGGAGAGAAAATTACCTAGTGATAGATATGGGAGAGCCCAGCCCAATATTGTAGGTGGGGTCACCCCTGGGCTGGTGGTCCTGGCTTCTACAACAGACATGGAGGAAATCCAGAGAATCATGAGGTCATATTTTGAAAGCCTGTAGTCCACAAAATTGGAAAACTTATTCCTTTACCTGTTGAAAGACCTATTTATAGTATTACTAAAATTAAATCAAGACAAAATAAGCAAATTAAATATACCTGTAACTGCTAAAGAAATAGAAACAGTCATCAAAAGTCCACCCCACACACCAAAAAAAAAAAAGCCCAGGACCAGATGGTTTGAGCTCCGAATTTTACAAGATTTTCAAAGAAGAACTAATACCAATACTCCTCAAATTGTTCCACACAATAGAAACTGAAGGATCATGGCCAAAGTCTTTTCATAAGGCTGTAATTACCCTGATACCTAAACCACATAAAGACATTTCTAAGAAAGAGAATTACAGACCAATCTCACTCATGAACATTGATGCAAAAATACTCAATAAAATGCTGGCAAATCAAATCCAAGAACACATCAGAATGATCATCCACCATGATCAAGTCAGTTTCATTCCAGAGATTCAGGGATTATTTAAAATACAAAAATCTGTTAACATAATCCACCATACAAATTGAAAAATAAAAACCACATGATCATCTCATTAGATGCTGAAAAAGCCTTTGACAAAATATAACATACTTTCATGATAAAGGTCTTGGAGAGAGCAGGGATACAAGGAACATACCTAANAATAAAAACCACATGATCATCTCATTAGATGCTGAAAAAGCCTTTGACAAAATATAACATACTTTCATGATAAAGGTCTTGGAGAGAGCAGGGATACAAGGAACATACCTAAACACAATACAGGTAATATACAGCAAGCTAACAGTCAACACCATACCAAATAGAGAGAAACTCCCAGTGATCCCATTGAAATCAGGAACAAGACAAAGTTTTCCACTCCATATCTGTTCAATATAGTTTTTGATGCTCTAGCTGGAGCAATAAGAAAACAAAAGGAGATCAAGGGGATACAAATCAGAAAAGAAGTCAAACTCTCACCATTTGCAGATGATATGGTAGTTTACATAAGCAACCTGATAAATTCTAACAAGGAACTTCTACAACTCATAAAAACTTTCAGTAATGTAACATGATACAAGATTAACTAAAAAAAAACTTAGTAGCCCTCCTTTACACAGATAATAAAAGAACTGAGAAAGAAATCAGAGAAACATCGCCTTTCATAATAGCCACAAATAGCATAAAATAACTTGGAGTAACTCTAACCAAACAAATGGAAGACCAGTATGAGAAGTACTTTAAATCTTTGAAGAAATTGAAGAAACCACCAGAAAATAGAAAGAACCCCCATGCTCTTGGGTAGGTAGAATTAACATAGTGAAAATGGCAATCTTGTCAGAAGCAATTAACAGATTTAATGCTATGCCTGTCAAAGTTCCAGCAAAAATTTTCACAGACCTCAAAAGACCGATACTCAACTTCATATGGAAAAGCAAAAAAAAAAAAGAGTATAGTCAAAACAATCTGGTTCAATAAGAGAACTTCTAGAGGCATCACAATCCCTGACTTCAAACTCTACTGCAGAGTTACAGTACTAGAAAACAGCCTGGTATTGGCATAAAAGCAAACAGGATGACCAGTGGAACCTAATCGAAGACCTATATATTAGTCCACAGACCTATGAACACCTAATTTTTGACGAAGAAGAAAAAAAATATAAAATGGATAAGAGAAAGCCTATTTAACAAATGGTGCTGGCATAACTGGATGTCAACCTGTAGGAGAGTAAAAATAGATCCATATCTATCTCCATGCCCAAAATCATGTCCAAATGGAGTAACTAAACTATAAAGTAGCAGGCCTCTTTTAATATTGAAAGGGAAAGGGAGCAATAAAGATGCTAGGGGTGATGATGTAATTCCCCCCGAGAACACATCCATTAAGCAGTGTAAATAAAGCATATTTTAAAAGACAAACAATGTCAAAATAAATGTGGTCACCTGTGTAGGCCGCAGGATAAGATGTTGTCAGAAATAATAGTAATAATAATAACAATAATAATAATAGTAGTAGTAGTAAAGTAATGTTAATCTAATGTTATTATTTTGTGTTTTCCAGTTAGTGTTGAAAAGCATGTCTTATTAGCTATATTTTTTCTAAATATTTAAATATTTCATGAAAAATTTGATTAATAAATGTGGTCCCTACTTAACTCATATCAGTATTAGATTATTTCTAGAAACCTCATTTCTGGAGAGAAATGTCTTTATTTTTACTGAATTCTTTGCCAAAGAAAATTTATGTACATAATCAAGGATACAACATTCCAAATTCTCTTCACTTATCTTCCCCCAAACAACTCATCACAGAACAACAGGTTGGTCCCAGTTGTCACCTTTCTCTCTTTTTCAGACCTGTATATTGTCTGTCCTGCTCTGTCCTTTCACTTCTGCCTTTCTGCAGCGATTCTTGACCAAGAGAAGTGAATAAGGAGATGATCACAAGCTCCTGAATACTGCACATCTTAGTTTTTTCCCTCCCCACTCATTACTCCAGAGAACAAGGGCAAAAAAAAAAGTTAAGAGGTTTTGGACATTTGTCTGAAAGTTTTTTCTGACATTATGAAAGATCACGTTTAACAGACTAACACGTTCAGTGTAACAAAATTTATGTTGAGGTCTTTAATTATGTGGACTTGAGTTTCGTGCAGGGCGATAGATACGGATTTATTTTTCTTCTTTAACTTGATAATATCCAGTTATGCCAGCTTTATTTATTAGAAATATTTTTTTCAATTGTATAATTTTGGCTTCTTTGTCAAAAATCTGATGTCCATACATTTGTAAATTTACTTCTGAGTCTTTAATTTGATTCCATTAATCTATCTGTGTGTTGTTATGTTAATACCATGCTGTTTTTATTACTAGAGCTCTGTATTTGTGCATAAAACCAGGGATAGTAATATATCCCGAAGGTCTTTTATTGTACAAGAATATTTTTAGCTTCCTAGGCTTTTCTGCTTTTCCATAGGAAGTTGAGTATTGTTCTTTCAAGGTCTGTAAAGAATTGTATTGGAATTTTATTGGGGATTGCATTTAATCTGCAGATTGCTTTTGGTAAGATTGCCATTTTTTTCCTGTTAATCCTGCCAATCCACAAGCATGGGAGATCTTTTCATCTTCTAATGTCTGCTCCAATTTTTTTTTTCTTCAAAGACTTGAACTTCTTTGGTTTGCTTTGGGACTTCTGACAATGGAAGTAGGGGATGTTCCTAACATTTTGGCTGATTTGGGGGAACCTACTGCTCATACTAGGTCACTCTTCCCAGTCTTAATACAAAGGTAGGTGCTTAGTACTACCTTACCTTGATATGTCATGCTTTGTTGATACTCATGGGAAGCCCTCCCCTTTCTGAACAGAAACAGGAGGAGAGTGTTGGAAGGGGTGAAGGCGAGGTGGAAGGAAGAACTGGAAAGAGAGCGGGTAGGGGAAACTGTGGTCAAGATGTAAAAATGAGTAAATAATTTTAATTTTAGAAAGCAGACTAGCATGTTCATAAGTAGTCAAGAAAACAAACAAGACAGAATAGTCTCATTATTGCTAGTCACTTTGGAACATAACTGGTGTTTCCCTGTTCTTAAGTGATCCCTTAACTACAGAAGTTGCTTTGGGTGTTGAAGTTCTTAGTTTGGAATAGATTAAGACTACTATAAATTTCAAATAGTAATGAGTCATTTTTTTCTGCTCCAGGTTTTAAAGAGTACTCAATGGCTCAGGGTTTCTCTTTTTGATCTATGCTGAGCTCTAGCCAACTCCCCATCCTCTTTGACTCATTGCATGAGGGAAAAAGTGACTTTGAGTCATTAATCTGACTTCATATATCCTGACTGAAACCCAAGGACTCAAAACACAAAGCAAAATTGTATATGTATATTCACAGTTTCCCTGACCTCACATTCCCAGTTCCTGTTCAGACTACACCTGACAAAAATATTTTTTCACCTTAAGTGATTAAACAATACACAGAACACACATGTACATATTAAAATAGTTTTAGAACTATTTTACTGATACTAGGAATATAAAACATGAAAATGTCCATGTCTCATGGAGGGTGAGCCTCTTTCACTTATGAATATTTGTGAATATATAAGAAATACATGAAAATTATTAACAGTAGATTGCATATTATGGAGAATGAGATCTTGAGTCAACAACTGGGGTGATCTACATCATGTCCAATTTTAAAATATTGTTGCCTTGTCTTAAGGGCTTGCATATAGGGGAACATCTAAATAGATAAGGGGTAACAGGTGGGTGGGAAAAGATTGTTGGTCTGGACACTCACTACCCCTCCTCTTCTAGGCTGTTATTCCTGGAGTTGTTTATTCAAAAAAAATATAAACACCAGAGGCATTTAAAAGTTTAGATACTTTTCTATGTGCAGAATATATAATTAGGAATACCTGTGTTTCAATTTTACTTTGTATGAAGTGTGTGTGTGTGTGTATGTGTGTGTGTGTGCCATGTGGCTTAGGGGTATGTCAGAAGAAGACAATTTGAGAAAACTGGTTCTCTTCTTCCATAAAGCGGGCCCTTGAGATCTAACTTAGGTAGTCAAGATGGATAGCTGATGTCCCCCCAGGAATACCCATTTAAATAGAAAGAATTAGGTAAAGAAAAATATGTTATTCACTGTGAAAAAAAAATGTTCCCTAAGGTTAACTATGAATGTGTCTGTTGATCATGTGGGAAAAAAAAAAAACAGCTTGAGAAGTGGCTTTACAGAAAAATTTAAAAAAATAGGTATGAAATTAAGAGTGAGTTCTTAAGTGACTTAGCTAAAAAATTCAGGTGAATTTAATTGAGAAGATCTTATCTTTACTCTGATGTCAGTAAATAATGACTGGTTTCTGATTTGGATACAATCTCCAAATCATGAGGCTTAGTTATAAAGCTTTTCTTCTCTCTTCCATGCAATCATGTGTGAGCCCAGTAACTATCTGGACAGTTAACTCAGGCTTTTACAGATTCATTTCTTGTTTAACTTTCTTTCTTTCTTTCTTTCTTTCTTTCTTTCTTTCTTTCGTTCGTTCGTTCGNCTTTCTTTCTTTCTTTCTTTCTTTCTTTCTTTCTTTCTTTCTTTCTTTCTTTCTTTTTGGGAAAGTAGTGTCCACAGAAGTTGAGGAACAACCATAGAACTTTCAATCTTGCTTTTAAGTATTGTCTCCCAGAGAGATACTTCTGTAATCCAGAGTCCTCCAGACAGAGGAATTGTATTGCCTCAAGCTGGTTGTCTTGGGACTAAGAAGGTGAAAAGCATTATATGGTTTGTTCCTACATTTGCTCCTCATATGTGAGGAGTCCAGATACAGTCTCCAGCTTCCTCATCTCAACACAGCAGCCTCTAAGCCAAGAAGAGTTAAGTGATGGGTCTGTAGACCAAAGGAGGCTGGATTCAAGCAGCAGCATCAAGAAGTGTGCTGCTCCGCAGAACTGCCAAATCAAAGGAAATGGGACTAAAATGAAGACTCACATAGTCTTCAAGTGTGGTTTCTGGATGTGTTTCACTGCCACAGTATCCTATGCCATTCCCACAATATGAGTGTATTGAAAAGAGCATCTGTTTAGAATGCAGTTTTACTATGCAGTATACTATTTGTTATAAATGCTTATCAAAATATTCACTCTGTATATAGTCTCCAAACTTGTCTTGGTTGTTGGGGTCAGTGTTCTATGGCATTTAAATTTATTTAAAGAAACATATTTTCCATTTTGAAGAGAAGCAAGAAAATATCAATCTAGCAGCCTAGGAAAATAAGTAAGAGTAAAATTATATCCTATCAAAATTAGTAACAGCAGATTAATATGAAATATAGTATTAATTTTTCTAGAATTGTATTGTACATCTATGAATGAAAATTCTTAGGATAGTAAAAGAATGAATGCTACCTGGAAAAATGGTATTGAAGATGTACTAAAAGTATAGAGAACATTTTAAAAGTTTACAATAACTACTAGCATTTGCATATACTGTTTGAGTTTCATGCCATTCAACAATTAATCATGGCTTACCCAGTTCATATTCTTCATCATTTTTAATGCCATGACTCATCAGGGTGGATGAATTTGTCTCTGAGGGCTAGTTCCCAGCAGTCGAGCATCCAGGATCAACTTCCTGTTCCATGGTTCAGTTGACAAGACTTTTAAGGCAATCTTCAGTTTCTTGGGAAATTCATAGTATTTTCTCAAGATTCCAAGATCCTGTAAATATGTTATATTTTATTATTTTAAAAGGAAAACTACATATGTTTCTAGCTCTCCTCATAAACAGCCAATATATTAACTTTCTTTTAAGTATTTGCATTTAATTCAGTAATTGAGCAAAATATCTTAAAGTTTAAATCATTATACTAGATTTTATGAAAATGAGAATGATAGTACAATACCTTGGGTCTTTTCCTTTACTCACTCAGACGCTTAAATTATGTATAAACAAAGTTGCAGTTATAAAATTGTATCAAAGATAGGAAAAATAGAAATGATATTATAAGAAAAGGGAATTTTAATCTTATACTATCCTGATTTTAGCAGAATGCATAGGTTTTACACATCATGTAGTCATTGGGACGTCATAAAATGATGCAATGCTTCCTTCCCACAGGTATCAGTCATGCACTTTTACTCCTGCTCTGCTGACTGGTCAGAGAGGAGACAGCCTTTCCCCCACCCACGGGAAGTAGCACCTTAGTTCTGTGACTAACCCAAGCTGGCCACGGGTGACGGACTTAGACACTCTACAACTTCTGATCTGAATTACTCCATGTGTGGTTCCTGGAAACAAATGATTAGGGCTTCTTCTCCCTCACTTTGGAAACTTCTTAACCTAGTAATGTAATCCTCAGGATTTTGGTGACATCAGAGTAGATTCTTATATAACCTCCCTATGTTAAATGAAAATTATATCATCAGCTTTTTACCTTACTGTAAGAGAAACCAGAAATGGTGTTGGTGACTGGAACCCATATGTTGTAATTGATGTCTTTACAGTTACTACTGTGATAAAATTGCTGGTTCTCTATTACACCAACATGTATCAAACAAATATTTTATCTATAACAAAACTCACATATTTAATGTCTTTCATTATCCTGCAGTTTTAGTTAGGGCTTATATTTATGGGGAAAACACCACAACTAAAAGCAAATTGGGGAGAAATTCAACTGTACAGTTTATAGCCCATCATTTATAAAGCCAGAGCAATAACTCAAGGCAAGAACTGAAATAGTTCATAGAGGAGTGATGCTTATTGACTCCCTCTCCATGGTTTGTTCCACCTATTTTCTCATACAACCGAGGACCACCTGTGAATGTACGCTGTTGCTTACAGTGAGCCGGGCCTTCTCATTTCAATCATGAATCAAGAAAATGCTCCACAGGCTCCCCCACAGGCCTACTTTGTGGAGGGAAGTCTTCAATTGAGGTTCTCTCCCCCCAAAAATCTCTAGCTCACGTCAAGTTGGCAAAATAATATCCAACACGCCTCCAAATTTCCATATATTATCAATAATACTGAAGTCTGACTTAATTTTTAAAATATCTGTTGGGATAAGTGCTTCATAACTACACTGGGTAGTGGTGGTGCACTCCTTTAATCCCAGTGCTTGGGAGGCAGATGCAGGCAGATCTCTATGAGTTTGAGGCCAGCCTGGTCTACAGGGAAAGTGCCAAGGCAGGCTCCAAAGCTACACGGAGAAACCTTGTCTCAAAAAACAAAACAAAGATTGCTCCATAATTAAAATTATATATACAATTATCTGGAGAAAGAACTATTACAATTTCTACAGCTAAAACTATATGTCTCACAAATATACCAAGTAGAAATTTCTGTGACTTAGATTAATTAGAATATCAGCTGTATAACTGGCATAAGAAATAATACAATCAAAATTGAACAGTGAATGAGGCTTAAAGATGATTTTATTCTGTACTTTATAAGGTATACATTATGAGATTTTTAAGTAAAAAGGCAATGAGGTACCATACTATTTCTTAGGAACAACAGCAAAGATTCCAGAGAAATTATTGATAACAACAGTTGTCAGGAACCAAAGAAAAAGCAGCTATAAGAATATATCCCCAAAACTAAACTTTCACATTTTCCTGTCTTCCTTTAAGCAAACTCAATAATAGGCCCTAGACACAGGGAACAATCAAGGTAGCTAGTAAAGTCTATCAGAACAGAGAGACAGATGAGAATGTATGGAGGTGAAATATGGCTCACTGAAGTAGACTTCTGTGGGAAAAGTGGACACAGGAGAAACCTTGATGCTACAAAGTAGGAGAATAAATGAGTAAATAAGGTTCTCTTGACCAGAGTCAGACAAAGCGTTACTCTATTCCATTTCTCTTTGCTCCACATAAAGGGCCATCATTGCAGCATCAATGAGGCTTATTTTTATGATATTTTCATGCTGCCCACATATCTCAAATCTAACTGACCTCAGACCATTGTTGAAAGGATTTTTCAATACCCCACTTGGCTGGGAGAAAGTAATTCCCAGGAAAATGTGGTGTCACTAAGAGTGTCTAAAACTTTGCATGTCATCTTCCCATGCAATGAAGAATGGGGCCTATGGTCAGCTATGTGACTGAGTGACTTCATAACATCTTTGTCACAATCCAGGTGTACACATTGTCCAATTCTGTGTTCAGCAATTATTGCTAACATGGAATTGTAAACAATGAAAAACGTTAGAACCAAGGACTTTTCTTTGCTCAGAAAGCTAGTTGTGAAATATTACCAGCACAGTAGCAGGTCTGCCATGGTCTTGGTTTTCCAACTGGTTTCATCATGGCTTGATTTTTCTGTATCCTTCTTCTGGGTTATTCTATAATATCTTGTTTCTTAGCATACAAGATAACTTTATTTAACAAGCTCATATAATTTGAAGCTTATAAAACAAAACTATTAGGCAGAGTAAGAATAACAGTCTTCAGCACTTTCCACAGATGGACAACCAGAATCTTAAGACATTTGGAGATGGTGCTAGCCTCACTTTCCATCAGGAATTACCTTAAAATTACGTCAGCACATCCCTAATAAGACAAACAGCATTCTCATAAAGTACTATACATATATTAAATATTTTCCCTACTGCTTTTCTGTCCAAAAGGACTTTAAGCATCAATCCATTTACATAGTCAGCTGTTCAATATTCAGGTGTGAATGCTTTAGAAACAATAGTATGGAAATGGGCATGGATTCTTTCCTGAAGAACTCACAGACTACAAAGAGGGACAAATCAGGCAGAAGTTAGAAGGCCAAGACGGGTGAGGACTATTTTCAGGATCACCATGGAGATAAAAGGTAGAAGTCTTCTTAGTTGAAACGATTATAAGGAGTTATGTGTAGGATGGGAGTATGGATACATAAAAGAAAGGCACATAAACTTTAAATTGGGATATAGGGTTAAGAAAGATGTGGAAGAGGGGAATTAAAATTAGAGGAAACAAATGTAGATGCAGGGAATGGTGGGCCTTGAATGTTTAAAGCATGAACTAATTAAAGGTTGTGATTAACAATATAAATGGACTAGTTACTACTCATTTAGGAAATTAAAATTGGTGACAGTATATGACTTTTAGGAGAATCATTACATCAATAAGGGAAGATAATTGGTTATTCAAAGGCTGACAAGGTAAAAATGGTAAGATTTCAAACTCCATTAAACATAGTTTAGAGATTATACAGGTGGGATGTTTTTAGAATGTTCCTCACATGTCCTTGTATTTGAAGATTTTTGTCTTCTAGTCGGTGGTATTGTTTGGAGAGGTTAAGGAACCCTTAGGACATGAAATCATGATGGAGGAAAACATCACTGTGGTGGACTTCGAGGACTTAAAGTGTTTCCCACTACCTGTTCGTTCTCTCTATGCTTCCTTTGTGCATTTTGCTATGACAGCTTTCAGTTTCCTGTCCGTATTGCCAGGCTTCACTTACCATTATGGGTGCTTCCTCTGGAATTTTAACAATAAATAGACTTTTTTTTCCCTATAAGATACCTCTGGTCATGGTGTTTTATCAGAACAACAGAAAAGCAACTTATACAACAGGGGTCTAGCTAGTCACAGTGATTAATATTTATTTATGATTTACTAGGTTAAAAAACTGATAAGAACTTACAACAAGCTTATGGGGTAATATGGAAGAAATAAAGTTGGTGACTCTACTGAGAAGCAGAAAATACTTAAAGTGTGTCTTTGATACAAAAGTGGGATGGTTACTGAGACAATCAGTGTCCTTTCTGTAAAAAAAATTCGAATTTGTTTAAAAAAATTACAGAAAGAGAGAAAAAAGAAAATCTGTTTTTATTTATATACTGATTAATAAATTGTCTAAGTGGACATAGTAGTAAAATGAGTCCTGATAGCTTATTGCTATACTCAAAGATAAGAGCATCTCTCAATCCTCATTGCAGAACCTTCTTCTTCCAGTAGATGGCAATTAAGGGAGAGACCTTGCCAAAGTGTTCAATGTACAGAGAATAAAAGACTGAAGTTCTCAGCCCTAATGCTACATATATATCGTATCCCTCAGGAATATTCAAAGGGCTGGAAAGGTTCTAAAAGCCAGAGATGGTCAATAGCATTAAGGACACTGTTTTCCACACACAGCGGAGCAGTTGCACATACGAATCTACAGTGGCTATGACAAGTGGTACAAGATCTATGCAAGCTTCATAAGCCTGAAATCACACCAGTAGATGAGTAGATACTGTTTTTATCAGCTCCTGAGAAAGAAGACTGCATTTTCTTTAACAGTGTAACCCCCAGTAAGTCATCTATATACCAGCGAAGTCTCTACTCCCAAGAGTATCTCAGCAATATAATAGATTTCAAAAACTAGAATTTACCTTACATATTTCCAATGAACTGCATATGTACAATACCTTAAACAAGAGTAGAAACATATATACCTTGTAACAAAAATACCTTTAAATTTGTATTATTATGCCATATTCCCCTAAATGATAACAAGCATCCGTAACCCAGCAAGTAACCAACAGCCACCCTCACCATTTATCGGGAATTTGGGTATTGTTTTCTCTAGATTGCTGCCTCTTATTTGTGGGTGAAGGATTCTTACAGGTCCCTGAGAAAATTGAGATAATGGCCAAGTCCTGGGAAGACCAACAGTAACCTTCATTGATAAATATCACCTGTCAAGTTTCAGGAATTCTCCCTTGTTCAAACCTGATTCATATTAGCCTAAAATGAATCCATAGCCAAATCTCTCTCTAAAGCATTTTTAACTTCCATTTGACAAATATATATATATATAT
>LOEQ01002476.1:38860-54050 GCA_001685075.1 Bramus lutescens
TATATATATATATATATTACTTCTATTTTAAAGTGAAGACATTCTTAAAATATCTATGCTGGCTTATTTCATCAGTTCTCTTTCAATCCCATATGTCTTAACTGCTATTGTTTGGTCATCAACATTAAAAAAATTGAAAATCAACACAAAATTATATAGAATCCAGACTCCCTGTGTATTTTTCCTTGTTACATTGCTTTTTCCTTTTTATTACTTTTATTCTCTCCTTATAAACTTTACTTTATTAATTTCAACATTTTATGATTTTCTATGACTGGCCATTCTCTATTTCTTTCTTAAGCCTACACACACTGTAAAACACACTGGAATCTGTTTAGAGTTTTTTGTTTTGTTTTGTTTTCAATCTGGACATCTTTTACTGCAGATCTCTAATCTTTTTTTTTTTTGACCCTGTGAGCAAACTTTAAATTGCTTAGCCAAAGTTGGGTCCTTCTTGTGGCCCCATTGGCTGGCTCTTCCTGCTTTTTTGGGTAGTGAAAAGCAAGCCTAAAGCTTTTGACCTGGTCGGAGATGCATTTGACCAGGAATTTCATTCAGTCCCCCAACTATGGAATGCCAGTGCCCTGCACTGAGGCATGTATTTCTACTTACCTTTTTATTTCTAATTAAAGGGGGGAAAAAGATGTTTATGTGCTCTGCTGTGCCACAGAACTTCTTTAAGGAGCCATACATTCTTTTCTCTTTTTTCTTTTATCTTTCTTTTCAAGCTTTTCAGGATCTATGGAATTTCGAGAGCCCCATGTTGGCATTTCAAAATTTTGTTGTTCAGTTTTACTCTTTTATTCTTTGTTCTTTGGGAGCTCACCACCCAGTTCCTGAATAAATGCATGGAGGCATTTTCTTTCTTATGAATGCCAGGTCTTAGCTTGGCTTGTTTCTAGACAGCCTTTCCTAACTTAAATTATCCCTTCTATCTTTTATATCTGGGCTTTTATCTTTCTCTATACCTTTCTTTATTTCTTATTCCATGACCTGTTGTATATCTGGGTGGCTGACTCCTGGTGTCCTCCTGCTTTTCTTGCTCTTCCATCTTTTTTCTACAGATATCTCCATCTATTCTCTCTGCCTGCCAGTCCCACCTATCCTTTATCCTGCCTTGCTATTGACCAGTCAGCTCTTTAATAAGCCAATCAGGTCTTTTATGCAAGCAAAGTAACACAGCTTCATAGAATTAAGTCAATGCAATGTAAAAATATGTGACATATATTTGCATCATTAAGCAAATGTTTGACAGCATAAACAAATGTAGCACATCTTAAAGTAATATTCTGCCACAGGATATGTTTTAAACACATGTTAGGCTGAGGCAGGAGAATTACCAGGACTGTGGGCCCATCCGGGGCTATGCAGTGAGTC
Organism: Bramus lutescens; assembly: GCA_001685075.1. NCBI lineage: Eukaryota > Metazoa > Chordata > Mammalia > Rodentia > Cricetidae > Bramus > Bramus lutescens. Next base: position 40,238 of record LOEQ01002476.1, read on the forward strand.
CCAGACCAGCATGAGCTACAGAATAAAACCTGTCTCAACACAAAATAAAAATAAAATGCTAGCAGCAACAACAACAAAATTAAACAAATTAAGAATAGCGTGTGTTCTAATTCGCTTAATAGTTAGTCATGTGTACAAAGCAATTTATAGTGAAAAGTATGGATAAAAGTTATGGTGCTTGACTTTTGCCTGTAGAGCAGAACATGTTGTCTATTGCTTCATTCTTTTATCTATTGTGATTTATCACACTCTCTTAATAAAAACCAATTTGAATCCTAGTGAAGGAAAGATATCTTCACCTCTAACAGGTACATATTGTTTATGTCTATTTTATAAGTGGTATTATCATTGCCATTTTATAGGTTAAAATGCCCTGAAATTTAGTAGGTTAAATGATTATTTAAGTTTGTATGGCAAATAGAAGAATCATAACTTTTTACTTATGAAATTTGTACCAATCAAGACATGACCACAAAGAAGGTAAGAATAGTGCGTTGGGATAATGCTCTTGCATACTGTAAAGATTTGTCACTTGTATTGGTTTAACAAAATGGCAGGAGGAATAGGTGGACAACCAGACTAGGAGAATTCTGGGAAGAGGAAAGGTAGAGACACAGTTATTAGGCAGACACACAGAGAAGGCAAGATGAGAATGCATTACCGACAAAAGGTAACAAGCCACATGGCTAAACATAAATAAGAATTCTGGGTTAATTTAGGTTGTAAGGGCTAGTTAGTAATAAGCCTGAGCAATAGGTCAAACAGTTCATAATGCCTATAAGCCTCTTTGTGTTTATTTATGACTGAACAGCTATGGAACCAGGAAGAACATGAAATTTCATCTACAGAATAGGAGCTGTTTTTCAGTACATAGATACTAGCTGGCCCAGCAGCTATTAACTATTTAGATGAATGGGGCTTGGGAATAAGACCTTGAGTCACTATTCTCAGTGTCAGGACTCCACTGGATTGCCAGGAGTCACTCTGTTATCCTGTGATGAGGAGCAAGGATGGGGCCCTTTCATCAGAGCAAATTAAGAGGCTAGGACTCATGAAAATACAAATAAGTTAAGTGAGGTGACATTATAATACATGTTGACTCACGGGTTCACACCTTGTTTGCTGTATTGGCTCACTGTCCAGTTATTTAAACAATCTGACCAAGTTGTTTCTTCTTTCAAAGAATAAATCTGAAATATAATGTACATCTTCCTATGTGCATTTATGGAAGGTAGGCTGAATTTTTAAGTTAATATTCATGTTTGTATCTAGTTTTCAAGTTCAGAACACTGAGTTTTGCTTTTGTGAAGAGACTTACCTATTTTTGATGCTATCAAATGAGGTTCTGTTTTCTAACAGGGTTGTAAGTCTTTGGAGTCTAGTATTTGTGAAATATGCATCAGAATTTTCCATATTGAGCAAAAAGTTCCTTGTAAGATTTATTTACTTATTTATTCTGCATCTGAAAAACTATTGAATAGTGTGTGAAATATCTCCTATCCTCTGGATATAAGTGCTACCTTCAAATACACAATCCTTTTACATAATCCATTAACCCTTTTCATAAGTATTTTCATATATATAACATTTAAAAACTCATACAACAATAGTACTAATGACTTTATCTTCATTCTTATGCTTGGCAGAACAACAACAAAAACTCAATCACCTGAATTTATAAATATTTACACTTAAGTCTGATTAATTTGGAAAAAGAAAAATTATTTCTATGTCCTGTATTTTATTTTTTTGTTTTCTTAGAAGAACCTGTGTCTTCACATTTTATTTCATAAAATAGTCCATTGTGATGTTTTTCGCTAAGCATATAATGAGGATATTTGGCATAATTTGTGAATTAAAGATTAAATAAATGGTAAATTTTTCTTGTAGGCAATAGATATGTCAGATCATAACCTCAGGTAAAGAAACATTTGACAGAGCTCTCATAAGAACTAAGATCCATATTAACCCTACACTGTATGACAGCATATTGTTTCATTGGAACATCATACATGTTATCTTTGCAAACATAAAGTCATATACAACCAGGTGGTATTATTAGCCTTTTGTGGAAACAAAAATGCCTGTCATTTATGGGGTCAACCCATTTGTTCCACCAGCAGGCAATCCATGCAAGTGGCTATGCATTTTTTTTTACGTCTATGATATTATTTCCTTGTGTGTTCAGGTAAGGAAACAATTTAATAATACTAAAGCAGGCATCAAGCCATCACAGAAGCACAAAACAGAGAAAACCATACAGAGAAAATATCAGAAATTAGATGCATGTAAAGGCAGAGGATTGCAAAAGCCAGCCAACAAGTTATCCAAATGTGAGACAAAAGACAGTTTCACCTTCACAGCCTATGGGGAGAAACCCAGTTAGCTCCTTGGTTGGGAACTTCCAGACTCAAGAAGTGTAATTAGTTGCATTTTTGTGCCGTATACCACACATTTGTAGCTCTTTCTTAACGTAATACTCAGAAAACTAATGAGACTCAAATAAAATGGATCATTTCAAGTGGTGCTATGATGCATAATCTTAAGAAAATGATCATAGAATCAGATTGTTTTGCAGCCTGAAAGCAATATATTTCCATTTTAAAAGATAAATTAACCCTTAGATATGTCCTGGTTTTTCTTACTGTGGGCCCAGATTCCCAGATCCACAAGTTTGTCTTACAACTCTCTGTAATTCCGTTTCCAGGGGATATGGCACCATCTTGTCACTGTGACAAATTACCTTATAAAAATAATTTAAAGAAGCAAGGAATTAAGAGGATGTTTTGTTTTGTTTTGGCTTCCAGTTCACAGAATCTCTCATGGCAGGGATGTCATGGCAGTAGGAACTCGAAGTGGTCCACACAGTTGTATCCACAGTCAAGAAGCGGAGAACCATGATTGCAGATGTTCATCATTCTCTTTTTGATGCAGTCCTGTAGTTCAGCTATGGAGTGACGGGTCTTCCATTTCAACAAACCCATCTACAAAAACTCTCACTGATATGTGAGATGATATGTCTAAAAGATAGTCAAATATTTCCGTGGCCTTATGATGATTTCCCAAGCCTTTCTGAGACATGGAAAAGAGAATAATCACCAGGACTGTTAGGCACCTGGTTCTTGCTAATTGTTTCTGTTTCACAGAAGACAGAACTGGTCACATGAGGCAGGTTGTCAATAATCAACTGGGTGATGGTTTAAAAGTTAAAAGGCTTCACAAAAGCAATTAGAGAAATCTATATTTTTTAAGAAAATAATGATAGATTGAACTCAATATTACGTGGTAGGATTAAATTCTAAAAATTGTACAAGTATATGGGAGCTAAATGCTCATTATGACCTTTATTGCTTAATGAATAGACCTCTAAAAGGAAAGAGGTGGCGCACGAAGACTGAATTAGATCATGGATGTGCTTGCTTAAGAAGTTGATCCCACTGGCCTCTTCCGAACTACTGGGTCTACAGGAAGAGCTTACTCTTTCTTGGTATAAGAGCAGCCTTCTCTGACCTGAAAAAAATGCTGTAGCTTCAACTTAGGTGGAAGACTTGGAAGATAATATTTATCCTCTTTAATACCTGACCTCAATTCCTTGCCTAACTGCATTTTGGTTCCATACCTAGGGTGACCTTGGCAAAGATCAGGGAACTAAAATATGGGATTACTCACCAAAGGAACCTGAAGACATAGTTTATGTGCAGCAAAGAGAATCTTGAGTGCATGCTGGAGAGTAGAACTTGATTATGTTAGACCGGAGCGGGGGTTGAGGATGGTGAAAGATGAATGTGATAAGTTAGACTTTGTCAGTAAGGAATCTTTATCCCATGAGTAAAAACTCCCTGGCAAGGCCGAAGGGAATAGCTCCAATATTTACTCTGTTTGGATGGTTACCACAAGCTTGGGGCTGGGGAAGGAGAAGTCTCACTTTCAATTAAGTAGAAATGACAGAAATGCCTTGGCAGAGTTTTGACTAAGAGTTCAGAAGACTCCGAGAAGCAAGAGACTTGCTGAAGTTATTCGGTTGTGTAGCACCAGCTGACTTAGTAACTGGAGGGATTTGAGACCACTCGTATCTGCATCTCTAAATTGGCTCGGATTGCACTGGGATGGGAAGTGGTATTGTTGAGAACCAGGGCCAACGCCCTAGAGGGTATAAATGTATACAGTAGAGATTTCAGTATGTTGAACTTTATATATTTCACATTTAACTTACAATTGAAAATTAAATTCAGCAAGTACACTTGGTGCATTCTTTTTGTTGCTGTAGTTGTTGTTGCAAATTTTGCTTTTCAGCTCTGGAATTCTTTGGAATTTTACTTCTATATGAGTGATATGCTATATGTTTAGCTTTCATAAACAGCTTCTCAGCTTGTCCCAAACTCTGGGTAGTCACCCTTTCTCCACACAGCTTTTTTGCTTTATACTGTCATGTTTTAATTTGTCTAGAAACGTCAGTTTCCCCAAATAAATTTTTAGACCCTTGCAAATAGGATCAATATCTTATGCCTCAGAATTTATTATGGTATTCTATGATGAACAAATAATTTGTTAGAATTTTCCATCTATTATTTTAATATTTCCATTTATTAAGCATGGCATAACTTTTTATCACTAATAATCAAAATATAAACATTACAACACTCACACTTATCTCCTTAATTGGCTGAATCACTTTAAATCCTTGAGATAAGCTTAAGCAGATAGAAGATTTACTATGGAATGATAAACTTTGATGTGTAAACACCATAATAAAGTGAGTTGTTTGCTTCGCAGCCTGAAAATTAAGTTTTCATCGTCAGATAAACAAAAAAAAAAAGCAGTCACAACAATAAAATACACACTGTTAAAACATAGTTCCCTTTTGCTGTACTTTTTGTCATCTAGTTCCTCACGATGTCTAAATAGTACTGTTGTCATCCCAGGACTATTCCATGCCTCACCATATCAAAATGGGAAATTTGATATGCTTCATAAGGAGATCATCAACATGTCTTAGCCCAGTGAGAATCTAAAAATTATTGAAATTGGATACCAGATAATAGAATTTATTGCAGAAATGAAAATGCTATAGTTCTCATGAGCAAAGATCAGTGAGTCAATGTGAGTGCATGAGCATGTGTGTGTGTGTATGTAATTTTCAAGAATAAAAACTTGTATGTAAATAATCTAAGTAAATATACTCTTAGTAAGAAAGTACCTTTAAATTTGTGAGCGCTTCAAATAAAAAAAACTTCGTTTGAAGATTGATATCATACCTTCAAAGGAATACTTACTCTCAATTCCTTGATTAAAATCAGGCCATCTCCTCCTTCACCAGCCCTGACTTCCTGTTTCTTCCAACATTTCCAATTACTCTCAGGTTAGCACAGAGCCACTAACTGCACTTTCCCACTCAAGTGCATTTCCTGGGCAGATTATGGAACCCTTATTAAATGTTCAGTGCTGCATCTTAATTTTACCTGCTTTTGTAATTCCAGGGCGCTGAGAGCGAACAAAGAAAGCCATGCTTCCGCTTTAAGATTTGTCTGCTTCTGAAACCCAGAGTCCTGTAGTGTAATCATTTCTGTGGTAAGCGCACAGGAAATGCCTTGCCTTGACAGTTTAGACTCAGAAGAAACGGTTAGGGGGCTCTGTGGCTCTTCCAATCCCCAGTGTTAAACAACTCATTTACAGAATCCCAAGCTGCTGCCTTGCTAGCCTTCTTGTTCTTAGCATAGACATTTTGGGTCTTACAGTATCTTTGGTAATTTTTGTGGTATTTTTTGTTTTTATTTCAGTCTGTTTTCATGAGGACAGGCCTTTCATTCATGTTTTATCACAAAGATTCTTGGCCCTCTATAAAACAAGCTTCAATATCCATAGTTTCGCCCAATTGTGAATCAAAAACATTCAGAAAAAGAAAATTGAATCTGTACTGAACATGTGGAGAATTTTTTTATGATTATTCCCTGTGAAATGTAACACACAACACTGATTCATGTAGCATTTAAGTTCAAAGGCATATTGTAACTAATCCAGAGGAAAGAGCAGTGAGGGTCTATGCCTACTTGACAAACATAGATACAGGAACTGAGGATATTTGGATAGTATTATCTGTAGGGAATCCTAAAATCAATCCCTCATAGGTACCAAAGATGACTGTAGACTTCTGTGAATAAAATGCTGCGTATGTTCCATGTGCAGTGTGTAATTTACAAGAAAATTTAGAAGTAGTTTAAGAAACACTTCATTTGCTTTCTTTCCATTTATTAAAGAGACAACTATTCTGCTTCCTGAGGAGCCAGTTCTTAGAAAGGGAATTAGACCACTTGTCAAACCTTTATTTCTTTTGCATCTTGTATCTTTAAAAGCTCAGAAAGGAGTTCAGAGACATCAATGAATGAAGAACTCACCTAATCAATTGCTTCCTCAAATAACTTCATTTTCATCAAAGTACAAAATGAAGAAATAAGCATGTATAGATGTGTGTCTGTGTTAAAAAAATAGAGTATGACATTTTGGTGAATATTCTTTTCTTTACCCTATTTTTGTTTTTAATCTAATGTCTTTAATTGGAGTGTAATTTTAGAAATAATTTATGGTTCAATGATTTATTGTGTTGGACTTAAAGCAATGTTAGTTTCTTGCTCATTGAGTTGATTCCTGTCTGTAAAAATGTAAAACATGTAGGCAAAGTACCCTCTCTGCTTAGAAGTCTTAGAACAATTCATAAGAACAGTATAGTGTCAATAAACTAAATTTCCTTAATGAGCATTTGTGATTCATTTTCAAAATAGTACATCAATTCAAGGTATTGTTTTCTTAAGATCTTCAAGACAGTGGCCGACAGCTCTTTTGCTGTTTTAGTTTGTGTGTGATGTCGCTCTGACTGTGCTGATGATTATGGACACACCCTGATGAGACAATGGTAGCAAGATCTACCTTCTGTACCCAGAACACATTGCACTTCTTTCTCATCAAAGCAGCCCTTGGTGTTCATGACACTTGAGGTAGCTGTCTACAAAATAGCCTTGTCAGAATGTACTTTCAGACTGGAACTCCCTAAATTTCCACACATGTTCCACTATATACCCAGAGACCAATCACCTCACTAGTATTGGGGTGCATGCACTGTGTCATAATACAGATTACCTAAAATACTTTTCCATTCAGAAGACATAATGGGGCTAAAATGAAACCTGGCACTAGAGAAATTTCCAGGAATCCACAAGAATGACTCCAGCTAAGACCCTAAGCAATAGAGGAGAGGTCTTTTATTTATTTATTTATTTTTAGATTTTATTTATTATGCTGGAAGAGGGCACCAGATCTCATTTTGGATGGTTGTGAGCCACCATGTGGTGCTGGGAATTGAACTCAGGACCTTTGGAAGAGCAGCCAGTGCTCTTAAACTCTGAGCCATCTCTCCAGCCCTAGAGGAGAGGTCTTAAGATGAAATTTTTGTATTGCCTCAAAACAGTGTTACTATTGTCCTTGATATAAGCAAAGAATTTCACATCAAAGAATTTTCTAAATTTCTATAAATGAATAAAACACTAATTCCAATCAACATTGTCATTTATTACTTAAATATATGTCAAGCAGAGAGTGGCAGTGCATGTATTTAAAAGGTTATTGTGTTTGACTTTGCTCTAAAACAAGAGATTCAAGTCAACTATGACACTTCTCTAGCTTGCTTAATTCACAATTCAGCATTTTTCTTTTTGGTCTGTTTTGAAGATGATATTCATATTACATTTATTGTGAGCAACAATGATTACGTATGACCATTTCTGGAATATGTAAACTAGTTGAAGCTATGTGCACACAAAACAAGTTCTCTATACAATCAGCAGATTTATTTTTCTGAAGAACCCTAAGCAAATTGGAATCAAAGCATTTATTCAGAGTTGGTGTCTTCTCTGAATACAATCAAAGAAATAATGAATGAGCATATTTTACCTAAGAACTAAAAGGTGAAATGAATGAAAGAGCTTCAGAAATTAACTCAAAGAAATTTATATTTAAAAACGACGGACAGATTTCAAGAACAATGTCAACAGAGAGCTTTCCTCCAGTGAACAAAAGTAGGTGTGACGAGGCCTGAGTGTCACCTGTGTTTCTTTCATTGTAAGAATACAGAATAAAACACAATATTGATGTCTCACCATTATCATTGCGTTGTTTCAACTGTCAGGCATGAAAAATTACAAAGAAGAAAACTTTTCCAAAGGAAAGAAACGTTTTGAAAATCATGAACACCTTGTGAGTGCTTAATCCAGAAGAGCTGGTTCATCAAGATCTGTACAGGAAACTGAACGACTAAGAAAAACACTGTTAAGATTTTTCACACCCTCCTAGAGAGGGGATCAAAGTGCATTCCTGTGGTTTCCTCTACTATGAGAATGGGTTTGTGGGTATAGGAGGGTCCATGAGCTGTTTCCCAGTATTAGAAGGCAGTTGTTTGTAGACTAAGGTCCTTTTATTTGGGCCCAGTTCTTTAGTTCCATACATAGCAGTTTTCAATATAATGCTGTGCCTTCAAGTATCTCAGCCCAAGATGACAACATAGTAAAGAATGCTCTACTCAAAACTAGAACTGGATGCCAGTCATGGCATTCTTACTTGCAAGTCAGTAACTTCAACTTTGCTTTTGAAATGTGCGTAGCAGTTCTGTTTTATGCTCTGCCTTTTCTAATTGTATAGCTGTGAGGGTGAAATAAATGTGTTAGAGACTTTGCAAGCAAGTGTATATAAAACAGATGGAGTACTGCACTTCTGACTGATGCTGCAGAGAGAATTTCTCTTCTCTAGCTTAAATTTAAAAGACACTATAGAGATGGGCTCAAGCAGGAAATGCTAGGCCATCAGCTATGACCCTGTCCTAAGTGTGACTTGCATAGCAGCAGCGCAAGAGTCAGGTGATCAAAAGAAAGAATCCCAAGTGATCAATGAGAGCCTTCACTTCCAGTGACAGAATTTTTGGAACAAAGACACTTTGTCTATTTAACTATACCCTCAAATAAGCATACATTCCTAAGTGTACACATTTTATTCAGAAAAGAAAATAATTTTAAGTATTCCTTGTTTGAGATCTCTTATAAATGTCGTGAATTATTCGAAGAAGAATTTCAATATTCTATTTTGTTTGAATGCATGCCATTATTAGGCTTACTTTCTGAACCAATATTTGCCTTCCGATTCTTAGAGCTACTTATACAATATTGCTCAGCAAGGTGGCAAAGAAGCACCCATGCATGAGTCAATGGAAATAACATATGGGGTAGCCATGATCCTGTGATGGAGATTTAATGAGATGCCTACTACTCCAGAATGCTTAAACTGCTTTCAATAAAATGTTGCTAAATGTCATTTGGTCAAATATATTAAGAAAATTGAGGCCTTACTGTCTATAAGCCTCAGTGTGGAGTGAATATCAAATGCGTCCACATACATTTACTTCCACATGTTCATCTGTTCTACAGCAAGACAAAGCAAATTCAGTCTAATAATGCACATGACCAAACCTTATCCAATGAGTTAAAATATATCTATTTATTCTAAGGAAGAGCGGGTCATGCAGAGGGTGAGAGTTTTTCATAGCTTGACATTTACAGGAACAAGCTGTGCTTACTTAGTTTTCATTGTCCTTTTTAGAGAAGCTCATCCTTGCCTGAAGGATCTCAGTATAGGTGAGTACACACTAGAGGGTGGGATCTGCTGAGTTTCTGTCTTTTTAACCACAAAGAATGCAGCTAGTCAACCAAATACAAACACTAACAAATTATTCCCTTGCCAACTGTCCATTCGGGCTCAATGCCATGTAAAGATTGGCTTTAGGGTTAAGGAATCATGGGTACAGAAAGCTTGTTGATTGATTGGGAAATGTTGCCAGACCAGCGAGGAAACAAAGAGAGATAGTACAAGTTTCTAGGGCACTTGCTCTTCCTTCATTGATTTCAAGTAGCTTTGCACTGACCCCAAGTAAGTATCTATTCAGGAACTAGGCCAAGCCAAGCAGGTATTAACAGCGGTACCTTTGTCTTTGATCACTTAGTTCCACACCTGTCCTGCTATCTCCACTCTGCTTTGTCTCTAATTATACTCAGAGTTGTTTATTTTTTCTTTTAATGAGACCATTCTAAATCCCATTTGCTCACTACTAAGGTTGTTTAAATAACATGTCTACAGCAGGTTATTAAACTAGAAAGACATTTTTCATCGTTGTCATCAGATCATTAACAGTGAGGGGTTTGATTTTCAGATAGAAATAAAGAGGGGGAAGAATGTTAGAATGAAGAAACCAAAACTCCAATGGATTGCACAGACAAAACTTTTCCATGTCTTGCTCAATCACAGAATTTAGATTGTATTATGGGAATACTCGGTATCAGCTCCAACAGTCATGGAAGATTTCCTTTTAGGAAATATCAGCTTCCCTTTAGTGGATGGTAAACCAGATAATCCTGTCTGACTATTTATTACTACTAACACTGTGTCAGTAGTATGAGCTCATTCTAAGAGAGAGACATGCCTTCATTCACTGCACATTTAATAAGCATTCATCTATTTCTTGCTTATTACTAGGGATGGTTTCATGCTCTTCTCTCAATAGGATTTACCCCCGCATCAACTCTTTAAAAAGCTGTGCTAAGTAATATGTGTCTCTGTATTATAAACAGCACTGTCTTCTCTAAGACCAAACAATCCAGCTGGTTCTACTGAGTTCAAACCATAGTACATTTTAGGTACATATATTTCAGTTATACATAATTATCTATATAATAACAACCAAAAACGTCTTTGAAATTTTATTTTTATCTCTTCAAACAGGAGATGTGTCATGGTGAGATGCAAGAACAGGAATGTTGCCTGCCACATTTTCTGTTGTGATAACAAAAAATTGGTTTGATAAATACACAACAAAAGGAAAATAAACTTCTAAACACATTCGAATTTCTGGTCTGAAAATAATCTGGGAGGGGTCTATCTAAACCTTGTGTCATGATAGATACAAAGTAATGTTCCAGAAAACTTTTCCTAAGATTGTGTAATGCAATATAGTATCTTTGTGTTGCAGAGGTATAGTCTGATAAAACTGTTACCTTCCGGTTGTAATGATGCCCTGATTTCTCCCAGGAAATTGATGGGGTCCCTCTTCAAGATCTTTGATCTCTTCTGAAATTACTTCTCTACCTTCCTCGTTTATCACTGATAAGTTTGTTGCAACAGCTCAATAAATAATAGTGATTAATTCTTCCCATCCACATGATCCTAGCCCATCACATATATGAGAGGTCTGGTCATGAGTGCTTTGTTGTTGAAAGACACTAATGAAAAACTTAGGTGACTTACCTTCTGCTCTATCTTCTCTACGCTTCTACATCAATTGTTCTTGCAGGATGAGCTATTAGTTCTCAGCTTGAATTTTATTTTTGTACACTATATTGATATTTTGATTTTTCTTATTTTGAGACAAGGGTCTCATTATGTAGCCCTGGCTGGCCTGAAACTCACTATGTGGACTAGGCTTGTTTCAAAATGACAGAGATCCTGCTGTCTCTGCTTCAAATTCTGGGATTAAGATTGTGTGCTAATATGCTCCATGACAATAGGTCTTTTGAAGGGATTCTTGTTCTTTCTGTAATCCTTTCCTGGACCATCCAGGATCTACATATGATGACTACAAGGGAGAGGGAACATAATTTGGATGCTGGCAAAAGTCTAATTGTCATTATCTTTACGTTGTAAATTTTCTGTGAAAACTGAAAATTTAGACATAAGTTAGGAATGAATTCTGAACAGAACAAGTCTCATGGGAAAGAAAGACAATAAAAAAAAAGACTGCAAATTCTAGGTAGTGATTCTGTGTCTAAGACTCGAACTGATGAACTGTCTGCTTTTAAGAAAGGCATCTTCCTGCAGACTGGCAAGTAGTTTGTGGAGGACTGGCTTCATAGTTAAATCTCAAATATGAAAAGAATCTCAGCAGAAGACTCTCGCCAGACAATGCCCTGCCTAAGAATCACCCTAGAGTCTCTTTTGATCCTTGTAACACATGCAGACATAAGGAACACTATGTTTCCATAGCTGAGGTAACTGCTGTCCTGTATTAAACCCTGCAGCTTCTTCATGATGTAAGTGTTTGCACAAATTTCAGTGACCGCCCTTAGGGAAAATGTGGCTTTATCTACTCTTTCATAAGGAGAAATTTGAAAAATGTGTGTGTGTGTGTGTGTGTGTGTGTGTGGTTTTTTTGAGTTCATATTTCAGTTCAAATATTGCAGTTTCTTTCTTTCTTCTTTCTTCCTTTTATTTTTTTTAAATTTTGGTTTGGTTCAGATAGATCTATTCAATCTCCCACAAATGTTCCTCCCACTTCCCTACCTCTGGGCAAATTTTAAAGTTGTGACTCATCAAACTTCAGTTACATGTTCAAGTTTTGTAGCTCTGTAAAGCAACATTGCTCACAAAATGGATCTTTTGCTAATTTTTCTCAGAAAGCTTTATTTATGTGTTTCCTTCACTATATAATAACTCTTTGCCAAAAAGTATTTCTATTTCAACAAAACTCAGTCTATAGAGTTTTATTTAAAGAATATATCTTATATTACATTAAGCTTGGTACACTCAAACTGCATATGACTGTAACTTAGATGTTTCAGTTTAAAGAAAGTTCAGGAGACCTTGAGATTTAAGAAGTACATGAAGCAGTTTTTCTGATCTGAATTTCATTTCCATATTGCAAATATCAAATGCTCTAAAGAATATTTGTCCAACCCATCGTTTCTAATCTCAGGGACTTTTCTATGTTCCCTCTTCACCTCGTTAAGCCTTTATTCTCTCTACGCTTAGAGTCCTCTGAGCAAACCTCCCTGTGTCCACAGCAAATAAGCCCTGACCCCAAGCAGCTGACTTCTTGTTCATCCAGATGGAAATTAAACTTCAATGTGCATATTGCAAACACCTGCCACCACCTGTTAAAAATGCAAACCCTGGACCAGGAGGCAGGTAGAGCTTCCAATGGGGAGGGGCCCTCTCCAGTAGCCGAAGATGCTTTAATTCTCAGGATGGCCTCCTGTAAACCCTCAAGTCAAATTTGAATTTTTCAGTGCTGTTTTGACCCTGCCTATCACAGGTGGAATTTAGAATTGTTCCTTTTTTTCACATTTTGCTTATTTTTAAGCCTCTCCTAAAAGATTTTTGCTTATGTATCAGATTTAGGGAGAATGTTAGAATTTGCATGTTTGGCTTTGAGCTTAAAGATGATCATATTTATGAAGAGAATTGTAAGTTCTCCCCCTCTCCCATGTTATATTTTGATGCTTTTTTCTGGCAGTTTCAAACCCTTACATATTTGTATGGATATACAAAAATCATAAACACCTGAAAAGTTAAGAGGGTGAATTTTATGTGCTAGTTGGTTACTGAGAAATTACCTCTAATATTTCTGTGATATTGTGATGACCATATGAGGTCTTCTGAGCTATCCACATTTTTAAACCAGTCTTAAGTTTTCTGTCCTTAATTGTTACTAAAACTAAATAACTAACTAAATAAAAAGCAGTGTGCTATTTATAAAACTCATCTGTTTTCATTAAACTAGAGTGTGCCTGTTTTTTTTTGACAGAAACATGAAGTGAGTTGCTTTAAGGAACTTGTCAAATCGGAGATAGCCATATGCCAGAAAGGCATTCAATAAAAAGCAACTTTTTTTTGTATTTTTTATTAAAAATTTCCACCTCCTCCTCTCCTCCCATTTCCCTCTCACTCCCCCCGCTCCCCTCCCCCTCCCTCTCCAGTCCAAAGAGCAGTCAGAGTTCCCTGCCCTGTG
>LOEQ01002476.1:54746-101153 GCA_001685075.1 Bramus lutescens
CATCCATTTGCATGCAAAATTCAAGATGTCATTGTTTTTTACCACTGAGTAGAAAAGCAACATTTTTTTTAAGATACCAAAAAATGAAGAGCAATCAAAAGGTTCCTTCTATTCCTTTGCTCTTTATGAAAACAATGCAACAGCCTCTTTCTTCTAAATGTGTGTAAAATCTTCCTTCAGCAGCACACAGCTCCAGGCCTGCACATTTCTGGGGGTGCACAATATAAATACACTGGGGATCTGTACCTACTATTCTGTAAGTATGGCAAGATAAGAACTTCCTGGAGGAATTACTGCGACCTGTCATGACTCCCAAAGCAATAACTGAGCATTTAGAAACAACTGAACACAGTCTACAACCTGCAACAACTGGATACAGTCCACAACAGGCAACAACTGGACACAGCCTAAAACCTGCAACAATTGGACACAGTCCACAACCTGCAACAACTGGACACAGCCTACAACCTGCAACAACTGGACACAGTTCACAGCCTGAATCAACTGGGCATAGCCTACAACCTACAACAACTGAATGCAGCCCACAACCTACAACAACTGGAAACAGCCTAAAACCTTCAACAACTGGACGCAGTCCACAACCTGCAACAACTGGACATAGTCCACAACCTGCAACAACTGGACACAGCCTACAACCTGCAACAACTGGACACAGTTCACAGCCTGAACCAACTGGACACAGTCTACAACTTGCAGGGATCATTCATTCCCAGAGCTGTAAGGAAAGGTCTTCTCAGGGCCACAGTCCATGTCCTGGGGAAAACTCTCTTCTCCCTGGTTCTTCCCATCATCCCCTCTCTGCGCCGTCTCTCCAGTGTCTTCTGCTGACTGTTGTCAACTGGACACAACTTAGAATCTCTTGGGAGGTGAGTATTCACAAGGAATTAATAGATCAGATTGGCTTGTAGGTATTTACATGGCAAATTTTGATTGTTAATTGATGTAAAGGAAGACCAAAGTCATTGCTTTTGAATTCCGTTCCTTTGCCAAGTGGTAATAAAAGCTAACATGCTTGCATCTCTCAATCTCCTTGACTCCAGATGAACTGTGATTAGCAGTTTTAATTTGCTCCCAGCTTGACTTCACCGCCATCAAGGCCTGCAACCTGGAACTGAAAAATAAAAATGAGCCATTTCTTCCCTAATTTGCTTTTGGCTAGGATATTTTAGTAGAACCACGGAAAGAAAATTATAATCAATACCCTGAAGTTCAGTTCCTTTGTAATTCTCAAAACCCTTTTCTTCATAGTGTTTTCCAAACTCTTATTTCTCGAGCCTAGCCTCTCACTATGGAAATTCACATCCCATTTTGTACTCTTTAAAATATAACCATAATGTTGTCTTTTGTTGATGCAAAACACCCAACTTTCACTTCAAAAGGGATAAGAGACTTTATTCTGAAATCAAGTAGCAGGGACACAGATTTAGCTCACCCCAAATCCATGGTGCAATGTAGAAACAGAAGTTATACATCAAGATACTCTTCAGTTACATTGGTACAAACCTTCAGAAGGCAGATGAAAGCAAAGCAAGGCAACCCACCTGTGCTGTAGGCCTCAGAGACCGTCTGCCTTTGGTTGGCTGGAAACTACTGCTCTGCCTGTACATTCCAAAAGGTTTATCTAATAATCACAAAGTCCTTAGGTCAGGCACAGAGGAGGGCAAGAAAGGCTCAAAAGATGGCCTATGATAATTTAGCTCTGGAGTTGCAACATTCCATACTGTATCCAATCATTGCCATCCTAACCAATTAATTATCCTTGCAGAAGGTATAGCTGAAGATGGGTTTACACTCTCAAAACACTGTTTGAATCTTTCTGACACTTGGGTTTCTTTACTAGGATTGCTTTCTTTTACAGCCCACACCTCTCAATTACCTTCTTCTGTCTGTTTTATTTTATAGATGTATCCAAAAGTAAACACATAGGCCATGAATAAGACTCTTTTCTTCAGTGCTAGAGAATGAACCCATCTATGGCTATATGTATTAGACAAGCTCTGCTGTTTCAGATACATCCCCAGTTTTAAGAGAACACTTAACTAAGTCTTGCCAGTAAAGGTAGTATAGGCAGTCTTGCATTATCACCAGTCTGCTGTTTTTGTTGGTTCTTTCCGTTTTTTAAATACATATTTATTTTTATGTGTACATTCATGTGCCTGAGTATTTGCATGTATCTTCAGGTGCCAGGGTAGGCCAGAGACATGAGATTCCCTTGAACTGGAGGGACATACTCATTACAAGGGGTGTTAAAAACCGAACCAGGACCCTCTACAAGACAAACAAGGGCCGTCACTCCTGAGCCAGCTCTCCAGACTCCAGGCTGCCGCCATTTCTTTGAATGTCTTTCCTTCACTACTATTAGTTTTAATAATTTTGTTTACTTCGGCATTTGAATTTGCATATCCAAATATTTATATTTTGCTTTTTTTGATCTTTTATTTGCTATTTTTGTCAGAATTAATGATTCCTAAGAGATTTGAGATATTGTCTCTATTATCGTTTTAGGAGTGTGTGAAAAATTGTTGGCAGTTTGGAGAGAATCTATTCATTTTGTTCATTTGCTTATTCTCATAAGAGATTTTTGCTTTTCTATTTTTACCACCCAGAAATTATGCTTCTTGATAATATATAATGTCTATATTATATACTTTTATTTTAATCTTAGATCTACTTAGTTCCATTGGTCTTGTGTGGAGTTGTAGGTCGACACATATTTGCAGACACAATTAAGAAATACAAGCTCACAATTGCTAGGTTTCAGAGTTTGTAAAGAATGCCAGCCTGCCATCCAAAGCAATGCGCCCTTTTGCATCCTTCCCACAATGGATAAGAATTCTTGCCAAGTCAGCAATTGAATGAACAGGAAAGTGGATGGAACTGGAAATCATCCTGTTAAGAAAAGTAAGTCCGACACAGAATGATGAGCATCACATATTTTATCTCTGTGTGGAGATTATATTTTAAAAATGTATACACAAAAGACCTGAAAGTAGAGGGGAACTGTTTGGAGGAGGAAGTGGAATAGCACGAGGGGGAAGTCTGCCTAAGGGGGACCAAGGGCAGAAACTAAAATGCTGCACATAGGAGAACCGGTCATAGTGATGCTCATTATTTTGTAACAGTATATGCTAGCTGAAATGTTCTTAATTCAAAATCTACTGATCAAACAAATACCTTTCTGCTTTGAATTCATGCATTTGTTAATTTTTAATCCAAGGTTCTGTCACAAGTGCACTGAAACATTGAGGAGAAAAATTCTAAAGGAAAAAAATTATTAAGTGTTACAGAAGAATTTATATGCAGACTCAGTAGAACTAAAGCTATCACTGAGAAAGTTGGAATTCCCAAATTTGGATTTGAATAACAGTTTTGTTCTTATGGAACCAAAAAGCTGAATTTAAAATCTCTTGACCTTAACACATACCTTATTTTTTTTCGCCCCAAATTTTCTGGGAATTTTTCAGAATAAAATTCATGCTAACACTGCACGTGACTAATCCAAAATGTAAAAGGGGAACACAGGATGGCACAATCATGTACAAAATTACAGTTAAAATTACAGAGCCTAACATGGTCCTGCTTTAGGTTCAAAGAAATCATCAGATCATTTACTGACATCGCCTAAGCAACTCCCTAGAAGACTCTAACCTGTCACTGGGTTTTTATATTCTCTGATATTTATATTTTCTTATCTGGAAAAGAAATGCACAGACATATAGAGACAAGATTTTAGTGCAAATGTATTAGCTATTTTATTTGGTAGCAATTTGAATTATGTCATTAGGATAAAATAAATGTAACATTCTTTTAATATATTCATGAAATTAAAATTTACTTTAAATCTCAGAAACTAAGTATAGTAATAATTTCAATAAAAATTAATTTCCACATTATTATTGGTAATTATTGTTATTATTTGTTTTCTGTCACAGCAAATGCTGGGTTCCACAAACAACAACAGCAAAACACTTAGTAAAATAGAGGTAAGAAAATAACAACAATAACAAAACCCCATACTGATCTTGTTTCAAAATTCTCTAAGTTGCTGTTGATAGCTTGTCAGTGAGACTCATGCTCAGGCCTGAGACATTGGGTTGGTGGCAATCATCACACACTGTGAATGTGGCTTCTGTTCAGACAGTACTGGAGGAAAGACACATGAGCAGGTTCACATGTATTCAGGAGAACCTGCTTCACCAGTCTGTCCTAAAAGCCTAGAACTGCATCAACCCTGTTACACGGGCAAGTGAGCTTTTGCAAAATGGATAGACTACTGCTAACAGTATCTACATTCAAACCCATAACCTTATCACAGCCACACAATTACCTTAGTCTCAAGAAGAGGAACGGCCTATCTTATTTTAATAGGTAAATTTTACATGCTTATGAACATTGCACAAACCATCTAGAATATACCAGTAACACACTCTATAAGAAAAAAGGACTTTTGAACTGTCAGTGTGTGTGAGTGTATGTGTTTTTGTGTAAAAGAGTGACTGGCTTCTTTATTTAGTTATTACAGAAAAACAAATTATTACAATGTTTATTTCACAACAGAATATTTAATGTGAAAAAGAAAAGGCTAATAGATAGCCAAATTCCTCATTTGTGTTATGTAACTTGTTACAATACCTTTGGAAAACTTTGTAGTAGAGTTTACTAGGGTTTAAAGTATATATGCATAACCTGTTATCTGAAAAAAATACCAAAGATATGCATCAGAATGTTTATAGCAACATAGTTTATACTAGTTAAAAGTTAAATGCTGTCAGTATTTGATGAAGGAAAATTTTTGAGTAACTTAGGATTTACTTATTGAACAGGAGCTATAGAAAAATGAAAATTGAAGACATAACATGCACATAATAATGATAATCACAATGGTTGTGCATACACTCTCAGAGTTAATGAATATACTGCTTGGAAAAGTCATATAGGATGTCTAATTCCCGTACCTCATAAATCTTTGAATTTTAAAAAAATATGGAAAATTACAGAGAAAGCTATAATAACACTTCTATTCAATAGCAAACTATTCCAAATGTTTCTTGACTTCAAAATGTTTTTGTTTGTTTTTTTTAAAGAAAACAAATATATAAGTGTGTTGAAAATCCATACTCATTCTCTATGTCATTCATTTTATTCTCAGGGTTAAACTGTATTATCCACAGCTTAGAAGTATCCTTCTCAACCATACTGTTGAGGTGTGTGACTTAAATGCTCACAATTCTGAAATCTGTACCACTTTATTCTTAGAATTCTTTGTGTGTGCTAAGCATGGAACCCAGGGCTTCACAAGTGCTAGGCAAGTGCTTTGCTATTGAGCTATATTGTGGTTTTGATACTTTAAAATTATCTTCAGCAATAGCCTACTTATTTTTTGCCATATGATCCTTTCAAATAATTTTATATCTTTAGGAATTTTTCATATTGTCTATTCTGTATCTAGTTTATTCACACTATGTCAGAATTATCTACAATTGATGAAATATACTGAATGGAACTGAATGTAAGTTTGGACAAATAAAAAATTTAATGTAATTATGCTCTCTAGATTTTGTATGAAGAAGAGCGCAGCTGTAGGTGGATCCACTTTACTGTCCAATTACAAATCCAGACTCTTCTCAACTCACTGTGTAGCAGACAACAAACCTGAATTCCAGAAATTGCTGCCTTCATTTCTCAAATGCCAGTATTCTAGGTGTGATCTTCAACTACTTTTAAACTCAAAATTCAGTTGGAATAGATGCATAACACACACTATCGTAAAACAAAATTTCACAGCATAGCACAAAACTGGGTGATTTTTATTTCATCTGTTTCATTCCAATCTCTTCCATTTTGTTTTGTATTTATCATCTCTACAGCCATTCTGCATTTTGATGTAAATGGTGGAATACTTTGCTCTTTGTGGATCTCAGCCTTCGAGTCCCATTGTCTTCTCATGATCCAGCTCTCATAATAAGCTATTTATTTTATTTTATTTGTCTAGTTTTAAAGTGTTCCAAGTCTAGCTCATTTTGCTGGGGTCAGGGAAACTATCATTCATTCTCTTTTGTTGAATCCATATTAGGAAAAGAAGAGAATTTATCAAAAGGCCATTTGACGGATTTTTTTTACAAAGTATTCTCCCCCCTTCAGATTTCTTTATAAATGGAGTTTTCTTTCTGTAACTCATTTGTACACAGATCGGTTTGCTTTTTTTCTTAAGTGATATTCAGTAAAGGGAAACCCCTATCAAGGCTGTAGCTATGTACATGGCCTCTTTATTAGCCTAAGAAATGTTCCTTATTTTATGTGATATTGATAAAAAATGAAGAATTATGATAGTAATAGCTGCCCTAGTTAATTCTGGGGCGGGGAGGAGAGTAAGCAGAGTAAGAGGAGAATAATAGAGAAAATTATTTGTCTTATATTTGAAATATTAAGAAGGCAAGGGGAAATATATTTGGAATGTTAGTTCTCAAAACTGCTTTATCTAGGAATGTTGGAGACTAAAACAATGGTTTTCATTGGCTGTAAACAGTGAGTGAGAGGGGGCTGGGAGGAGTTTGGGATCTCAGTGAACTTGTGTTCTTTGTGGTTCTATGCGCACTCTTCATTCTATAGAGTCACCAGTCACCAGGCTCAGAGGGAGCTCGACAGTACTCAGGAATCTCCTCACTGAAGCCTCCTCCCACGGCCACACCTTGTTTTTTCTTCCTTTAATAGCTTCCTTGCCAGGTTTTACATTAGAGGAAATGAATGTGCTGTGGAAAAGTAGCCCATGTAGGCTCTCAAGTCTTCTTTTGCCTTTTTTTCTCTCATTTTGCTTTTTTAGCTGTTGGTGAGTGTGTGAGGCTGATGAATCATCTCTTTCAAGAAACAGCGGGAAGGGTGAGTCATAGCTTTGGAACTGCGGTTGTGATTCCCCACACGGATTGTTTAACCCGTGGTTGTCCCTTAGGGGTCAATGAGAACATCCTTCATCTGTTCTTTAATTTTCACAAGCCCCTTTGACAACACCAGGGAATAATGTTGTCCTGGTAAAAACTCCAGTGGTGTCCACACAACAAATGTTTACCCCTTTTACATTTGGGACTTTCCCTGCCTTCACAGTAAAGCTGGAAACTGTTTTTGGAAGCATGATTTAAAGCATATTTTCCCCTTAATTCTACTCTAATAAGTACTATGTTTAACCTTGCTATTGTGAGTTTCCTGCTGCATCACAAACTCAAGTATATAAAGCATTTCAAGCTGGTTTATGACATAGGACAAAAAAACTAAACAAAATGAGATTACGTATCTCTTCTATATTCTTAATTCTACTTTAAATACATGATGTTTTTATTTCCTAAGGCTAGCAATGTGCATGAATGAACCAACATTCTGTTACTGAAGTTAGACATGTAAGTAAAAATAGATAAAAAATGGAAATTAACTAGAGTTTATATAATTATGTTTCCCCTTCTCAGTTGACAACATAAATATGATGCTGAAAAGCTAGTTTACATATGTCAGAATCAATTTTCCATTATGTCAATCATATTAATTTGTATCCAATTAGTTAACTTTTATTTTTAACACATACATGCAGCATATATCAAAAATATAGATGACTTTCTCTTAAGTATTTATATTTAAATGGTCACATTGGCTTCCTTGAAATTGGCATTACTATTTAGTAATGTGCCGTAAGTATTGCCAGTCTCAAAATAGTATCTCCATTGGCTTTTTAAGTTTCATTCTCTTTCTTTTTTGGCAAAGACTTTTCATTGTAGCTCAAGATAGACTCTCCATTACTGTGTAGCGAAGGCTGACCTTGAACTCATGGCAATACTTTTGTTTCAGCCTCCCCAGTGATGAGACTGCATTTCTGGTCCAGTGATTACCTTGTGTGTGTGTGTGTGTGTGTGTGTGTGTGTGTATTGGTATACATAATTTATGGAGCTCAGAGATCTACCTCAGCCTCCATTGTTTTGGTTTGGAACTCACCATTTATAATCAACTGGATGATCAATGAGCTACCAGGATTGCTCTGTCCCTGTCTCACCACTGTTAGGATTATAGTCATGCCATTATGCTAGGTTCTTAGATTTAGCTTCTGGGATCAAACTCAGTTCATTATGCTTGCGTGACAAGCACATTTGCGACAAGCTACCAACCAGTAACTATTCACTGACTTTTATGAGCATGAAATACAAAATCTCCCAAGAGGCCTGTGAGGAAAAGAAAAAAAGGACAAAATATGAAACTACTATGCAAGCAAAATCTTATTGGGCAAAGTTCAGAGGAAAGGGCAGATACTATTTTACGGTTTTAAGAATGAAATGAATCACTGTTGAGGAGCCAGGAAAAAATCCCTTCCGTACGTACATCAGGTAGGGATTTTCCCGACACCTGTGATATGGTAGTTGCTAACCCATTAAGCTTTACAATTCACGGTTCCAGATCATTGCTTATTGCTCAACTCTTCTATGACACCTGGGCTCTATTATACTCTAGCTATTTACTTAGAGTATATTCAGAAATTAAGAAAATGGGCTCTCCTCTAATACCAACATTTTAATTAAATGTAATTGTAATTAAATTTTTAGCATTGATAATTGAAAATGCCGAAGCAATCTAGAGCTTCAGATTGTTCCTATTTCTTATTTATGCTATTACTAAAGTCTTGTTTGGCAGCCAGAAGCATTGCTGGTGAAATATAAAAAGTAATCATTACAGCATAATTTTAAAACCTACAAATAACTTGTGTCTCAATTGTCTGCAAGTTCTTGAGAGCAAGAATAGCCTTAGTGATAGAACTTCTACATATGAAAATGGCAACAAATTCAAAGAAAAAAAAAGTAAGTTTCCAAGGTCACATAGTAGTAAGTGTTATGGCTGAAATTAGCACCATGTCCTCCCCCTTTTCCTCTTCTCTTTTAGTGTTGTGTTAATTGAGCTTTTTATTCTATAGTGTGTTTAGTTTGAAAGAAGTTCCAGTTCCTTAGGACGGAGCAAGGAGCTCAATTGAAGCTCAGTGCATTCTGCCACTCCTTGGAGGAATAAAACCACAGAAGGAAGGGGGGGGGGATTCATCCTTCCTTTTCCGTTCTGTAACTGAGTCGGTTCAGGAAGGAGTCTTGCAAGACTCGTTTCTGCTTGGTTTTGACCAGGGCTGAGCCAGTTCTTCAAACAAAAGACAGCCAGTTACTAAATTCTGGTTGCTAGGTGTGGCCTCAGTTCATATCCTATAAAATCAGAAGTCCAGCCCTCCGCTTTCAGACTGAAACCATCTGAACAGAGCCTCTCTTCAGTTCCTTAGAAGCCAAGAAAATAAAAAGGTAAGGCTAAGTTTTTGTTTTGCAGAGTTCTGCTTGGCTTAGAAACTACAAAATTCTGTGAGAACTCTTTGCTTGGTTTTCTTGGGGCTTCAGAGAGAAGTGGTGTGGCTGCAGAACTTGCCTAGAGTTATGACTAGTTGAATTTAATACAATTTAATGAATCTTACTGTAAAGATTACACTTTGATTTTATCTTTTAGACATCAAAAATTATAACATTTTACCTTCCTCATCGACAAAATGTAGTTTTGAAACTCTGGCAAGTTTCCTTTCTTGTCCTGTTGTTGAGTTACCAGAGAGAGGAAGAAAGTGTGCTCCTGCTCCGGCAATCTTAAAAGGAGCTTTTTCTTTCCTCCTCTTTGGAACATGTTGGCTCCAGAGCTTTGTATTTTCTGTGAGTACAGTGCTGGAGCAGGAGTCAGGATGGAGGTGGGAGCCCAGAGAAACCAGAGGTGGCAAACTGCAAAGGGTTTTTTTTCAAAAAAGAAGATTCTGGTAGCTAAATATTTTTCTTTAATTAAACTAGATGAATATCAGCGTCAAAGTCATCCCCATGCCCTCTTTTAATTAACGTTTTGAATGAATGCTATGTTTGCTCATAGTTTACGATGGTCCGCTTATTACTTGTTTCGTTTCAACAGGGTGTGGCCACATTCCCTCCCTATTATCTCTGTGTCATAGACAGGTTTTTCTGGTGCTCATTTAAAAACCGAAGGGGAAAGCAGATTTTTCCTGGATGATGTCAAATGATAAATTATTCCACTGACTGCCAGATGGGCCCACAGAAACTCTCCTTCCTACTGGCATCTTGTAGGTCACATAAGCTAAGGATATAAACTCCCTAGAAAGACACAAGGCAGATCTCAAGTTAAACATCCTTGCAGATCCTTGCAAGAGCAAGAGAGGATGGTTCCTAACTGCACACTTGGCATATTACAAAACCTTTCTTCTGGGACTTTTCTCTTAGCCCTCTTGAAAAAACTAATAAAATTCCTTTTCTTCCAAATTCTGTGAGCCAATTAAGAAAGTTGTGTTTCTTCTTTCCATAGATGCCTACAAGTGTGTGAAATCTGAGAAATCAATGTCCCCCAGTACTGAGTGAGGAATGTGTTTTGCTAGCTACAGATAAGGCCTGTTTCAGCTGATTCATATGTGGTAAAATGCTGGTTTCGTGATTCAGAAATGTTTTCTTCACAGAAATTACATGGTTACCAGAGGCCAAGAAACACACCCACACCTCTTAGATACCAAATATGAGATTGGTGTTGACAAGACTATAGCAACACTGTTAAGGAATCAGCTTAATTTACATGCTTATTAAGTACTTTCCCTCCCTCACCTCATCCCCCACTCTCTTTAGAGATATTTCTTTGTGTAGCCCTGGCAGTTCTGGAACTAGCTCTGTAGACCAGGCTATCCTCGAACTCACAGAGATCTGCCTGTCTTCTCCCGCCAAGTTTTGGGATTAAAGGCATGTGCCACCACCGCCTAGCAATTTGTTACACTTTTAAATTCAAGAACAAAATAAAAATTTTCTGATCTTTAGCGGATGAATCAAGAGCAATTCTAAAAGTCAAACTTTTTTCCTTCAAACTTGCGCATATTTGTCAGAAAGATCAAATATTCAATCTATTTAATTTCTCCTTCCTTTAGTCTAGTTCTCATCTATTAGTATTCAAGGTGAAATGTAAGCTACATGCATCAGAGCTTCAATGGATGTTAGAAACTTTATTTCAGCATTCTCATTTTATAAATTAAGTTTTATGCTTTTGTAAAGTCAGATTTTGTTAAAGAAACTTCAAATAAAGTCCATGATCCCAGGATACTTCTATTTAAAATACTATTGTTATGGGCCAAATTTGTTGGTTAAATATGAGTAGCTGTTTCCCAATGTGTTGTTTGTTTATTCAATGATGCTTATTTGTTTATTTACTAATAATTCATAATTCTTATGAATACACAGTATTGCAGGTGCCTCATGAGGTATCGGATATGTACAATGAATGGGCTCTGCCTTCAGGAAAAACTACTAGGGGTACAGATGACAACATGACAGGACAATGTACAATCGCACGAGGTTATTGGATGGGTAGAGACAAGATGCTTTGGAAGGTTCTTTAGTGCAATGCTCAGTACCAGTGAAGGCACCATGAAGATGTGATGAAAACTCAGTAATTACTCTTCATCAAATAGCAATGAGTCGGGCAAAAGACATTGTGTGGATGAGGTCAGAGTATTCCAGGCAACAGAAATTCCCTCTTCAGAAGCCTGAAGCAAAATATCCGGGAGCTACCTTCTGTTAAATGACTATTTAAAGTGATGTCATTATACAGTCTAATTATCTTCTCATGTGGCCATTGCACAGTCTAATTATCTTCTCCACGTGGGAAGGACTTACAAAACATATTCAAAGACCAACTGTACACAAGACAGAAGCATGTGAAAATAAACACCCTCAGGCTGCAGTGAAACTTACTGAGTCTCCATGGATTCTCTATTAATTAATCTGATTTTCAAGAGTATTAAAAGTAGTACTGAGCTTGTTCTTATCTCTTTGTTAACTAATTTAAAGGAATTTATAGTATTTAGCAGCCAGAAGCATATATTTATATTATGACTACTGATATTATTAGCAGGATTTCTACCTGAAAAGGACAACATGTACAAAAACAATGAAGATGGTGATGAGCTATTTTGTCAAGAAATGGCTGGGGATTGCTAATATCTTTAGCAATCTGGTCGTCTTAGCATGCAACCAGGACATAAGCCACATAGCTCTCTTCCCTAGGGACACTGTCTTATGTTAAGTAAGTTACTCAACAAGCTTTTCTTCATTTTGTGTTTTGAAATGAATACAGCAATAATGCTGAAACCAGGAAGAGTTGGCAAACCAGGAAACTCAGCTGCTTTCCACCCAGATTCTGGAAGTCACTTTACAGAACACTCAGAAAGATAGAAAACTGAAGATGACTAGGTGCATAGAAATATACCAAAAGGCTAATCCTTAGAAGTTTCCCACTTAATCTATATATAAGTGGAAATTAGTAGGTGGTGCATATTGATAAAAGAGATTTTTGTAGAAACAATGTGAAATAGTGTCAAGTTCTAAGGGGATTATCATAAAATGAGCTGATTTTAATTCTGGAGATTAGATTGGATTCCAAACGCACTGTTAACTAATTGAAATATATGTTGAGATGAGACAACATTATAGTAAAACAAAATAAAATAGAAGAAACAAACTCTTTTGAACCCATTCAATTAAGTTTGTGTCCATGAGGAATCCAAGTGCTGACCAGGCAAAGTAGATCAGATGTGAATTTGGCTGCCATTCTTCCTGTGGTATTTGAGAAGTGTGCTATACGTAAGTCATCCTGTTAATGAAGGTTATTATCTTGTCACTTAGCAGGCTGTGATAACATTAATTTCCTTTGAAACACATGCATTCTTTTGCAGTCCTTGCTTCTTTAAACTTTGCTAAAAGGTGGGAGCTGACTTTAGAATCCATTTTCTTCTGTTGACATTCGTGAAAACCATTCTGTTCTGGAGGCTTGGCATTTTTTGGACCATCCTTATGGGCTACCGTGCACATTGGGCTAGAATGTAGATGCTCAGAAGACAAAGGTTCAAAGCTGTGTTTTCTCGGGTCCCTCTTGTCAAGTAAATTGTTCAGCCTGCTGCTTCTTGTTCTGTTGCACCATAGAACTAACGGAGTCATCATTATTTCATTAAGCTTTCTCAGTTTTCGAAAAGAATGCTGAGCTCCACACAGTTCTTTTTAATAGCATTAAAACTGCGAAAGCCCTGTACTATCATAAAAATCCTAAGATCAGTATTTAGTTGTCATACTCACTTTTAATATTTTACTATATAATGTTTTGAAGAATTTTTTTCTCTCTCAACGGAAAACAGTGAAATTGCTGATTTGATTTTTCTCTTAAACAAGTGATCAGATCACTCATTTTGAGGACTACATTTTACTAGAGGCTTGGGTGTGGTGGTCAACATAGCAACTCTGAAGGCTGAAACTGCCAGAACGACTGTGAAGCTGAAGGTGTGTCAACTTGGCAGTCACAATGTGAAATATTGTCTGGCAACAGTAATTGCACCGGATTCGACCACAGGGGGAAGTGCAATACCATGCACGACTGCACATCATGAGTTTACCTGAGGGGCCAGCTTTGAATACGTTGGTTGTGGGAGAGAATACAGGACATTGCTGAATGTTCTTCATACAGACGATGGAACAGTAACTGAACCAGCCCCTTTGATTGTTATCATTTCCATATGGCACGAACTCCTGTTAGTTACTTGGAACTTACTCATCTTCTAGCAAATTCAGACTGAAATACTTTGTCTGGGCATGCTAGACAGGGACCAGTTTATGCGTTTGACTCTTCATAAGTCTTATGGTTAAATTCCATGAAATAAAATCCCAAGGATTATCTTTTCAAAAGTATTCACTAAGGAATCTCCAAAGGGCATGAGAGATAGATAGGTGTTGACATTGGACACGGGTTCCCAAAAATGTGAACTCAGACAAAAGGAATCGCTGATGGCATTTTGTGTATGTGGAGAAGACAGATTAACTGCGAAGATACATAACATTTTTAAAAGATTTTGTTCCATTTAGTTCAAGCACCACCAACTGCAAGCTGTACAGGCACAAAGTTAGCCGTATTGCCTCATTATCCAAGTGGTTTTTGTTAATACAACCAAAAAATATAGAAAACAATTCTTTTATTTGTCTAGGTGGCATACAACAATAATATTTAAACTGCTTAAACATGTAGAACATGAAGATAGTTATTTATTCAAATGGTTTTATACCAACCAATGGGGGAATAAAATAAATCTACATTATTGAGAAAAAAATATGTACAGTTTTGAGTTGATCCAGTCCAGCAGATTGTTCTTGATTAGCTTACTTTATAAAAGAAAGCATGTTTTCTGTAGACCTGCTTCTGGCACAGGCCCTGATGAATCCCTCAGGTGCTGGGATGACTATTCACTGGTCTTGCCCTTCTCTCTTTGCCCGTTACCATGCTTACCACGATACAGAAATGATACTCCATCTAAAATGAAAATGTTATCACTCTGCTTTTGAAATACAAACCTACTAATGTTGCTATTAGCTGTGGACCTACATTTAAATTCTTTGCTCCAACTTCCATCAACATTTCTCCATCCAGAGAACTTTACCCTGCTTCTCAAATATGATGAACTTTCCTCCTTTTCCCCCCTCTGAAACTTCCTGTCAGATTTGTTTTAATTCATATCAGTAAAGCCTCACCTGAACCAGCACTTGTCTCAGAAGTTTCCTTTGCCTTTTTGCTTTCAGTAGGAGAACACAGACCAGCTCTAGACTCCCCCACGGCAAAAGGATGCCATAGCAAAGCTTTGCACCCTCTGTGCTTAGCATTGGCTGGGTGGTCTGTAAATTTAGATCAGAGATAGGATGCTCTGCTCCTCTCTTCAAGCTCTGTGCTGACATGCTGCAGTCTTTAGAGGGCAGGGCTGTAAAGACCAAGAAAACAGCCCCATTCCATTTTTGAGTAGAGGCTGTGGGTTTCTTTTTAACAGTAATAGCAGTCTATAAAAAGTATCTCCACCTCACAGTTTAGTATGCTCCAAAGAATAATCATAGTAAATAAGAACTAGTTTAGTGTCTATTGCAGTGTCTCCAGTGTATGGGGTGGTATTTATGGGTGTTGGGTTTGTTGTATTAAATAAAGTATCTACCCATTTTCTTTCCAGACACTTCTTCAAAAATGGCTATGGTATCAGAATTCCTCAAGCAGGCCTGGTTTATTGACAATCAAGAACAGGAATATGTTGTAAGTAGTCAAAATATTATGAAGTAGTTACCATCTCAAAACAGACACCAAAGGCTGGGGGCGGTGGTGGCGCTTGCCTTTAATCCCAGCACACGGGAAACAGAGGCAGGCAGTCTCTGTGAGTTTGAGGTTAAGCCTGGTCTACAAGAGCTGGTTCCAAGACAGGCCCCAAAGCTACAGAGAAACCCTGTCTCAAACAACAACAACAAAACAAGCAGAAAAAAACACAAAAATTTAAAAAATTAAAATTAAAATTAAATAAAAAATAAAAATAAAAAACAGACATCAAGACGAATGAACAAATGGAGATTAATTTATGTTTCTCATATACATAGCAAGCTGTAAAATCATCCAAAGGAGGTCCTGGGTCAGCAGTGAGCCCCTACCCATCCTTCAATCCATCCTCGGATGTTGCTGCTTTGCACAAAGCAATCATGGTTAAAGGTGAGTGTGTACCCACAGCAGAGTTCCCTCTTGGACAGTTCACAGAAACTGCTTAACAGTTATTGGGAAATGAACCTGAGTGATACAAAGTCTTTCTCTAGGAACATAAAAAAAAATTATGTAATAGCTTGTACCTATAATATCAGTACCGGAGTGTCTGAGGCAGGAGAATTGCCATTTGAGGCCTACATGTGCTGTGTACTCAGTCGCTGCCTCCGAAAGAGGAAGGACACCTTCCTTTCAGTACTTATGATATTTTAGTCAGTGTTGCTACAATAGAGGTCCTTAACTGCCTGTTTCTAGTAGAAATCAATGTTTAAATCAGAATCTGTGATCACACTTAGGGTTTGAGCATGCATCTGGAACACTGGTGTCCAGAAACTATTAATTGGCTCTTCATTTTCCATTAACATTAATGAGATGCCACCTTACATTCTTTAGCTTTTTGAGGACCATGACATTCATTTTCTAGGCTAATGTAGTTCTCTTCTTCAACGTTGTTATGCTGTGCCTTGACCACCAGCTTGATAATGAATCATTATATGGCAATTGTTGGTGATTAAGAAAATTAATGTTAAAGCCTCAGATCCTCTATTTCCAGGTGTGGACGAAGCAACCATCATTGACATTCTTACCAAGAGAACCAATGCTCAGCGCCAGCAGATCAAGGCAGCATATTTGCAGGAGACCGGAAAGGTGCGAGAATGGTGAACTCAGAGGATCATTTGCTCATGTCTATGTAGAATTGGATTCTGAAGCTCAGTTCCTAGCTCTTTCTGTTTTAAACCTGTTGACCCATTATCACTGAGACAGAAATCGCAGTATTTGTCTCCTTGGTTGCAATAGGATGACTTTTAGCAATATCGGTTCACACACTGACCAATTAGCTGCAAAGTTTTCCAGAGGTGATGTTTTGTGTTGGAGGCAAGCCATCAATTTGAACAAAATAAGCATTGAAATTAGTGTGGGAGAAACAAAGAATTTGTTCTGATTGAAGTGCAGGTTTTTGTTTGTTTGTTTGTTTTTTGTTTGTTTGTTTATGAAGAATCAAACTTGATATTTCTCTTGGCAAGTGTGGATAGCTTATTTTTAACTGGGTGCAATAAGAAAACTGGAAGGTATCAATTTTTTAAATTATAGTCCAATGAAGAGCATGGAACGACTTTGTGTTCTAAACTTTGCGACTCCTTTCCCATAAGAAACACAGAGAACACAGTTCTTTAGGAAATTCGTTATAGTTGCAGCAAATTTCATCTTTTTCCACTAAATTAAAAGACTGAGACTGTGTCCTAAACATCCAACATGCTTTCAAAACAGAAGGAAGGAGCTCTAGAGGATAACCAAAGTGAGAAATGCCAGCAGGTACATGACTGTTGGCAACTCACTCTAATCCTTTTGTTTTTTCAGCCCCTGGATGAAATTTTGAGAAAAGCCCTTACAGGCCACCTGGAGGAGGTTGTTTTGGCTCTGCTGAAAACCCCAGCCCAGTTTGATGCAGATGAACTCCGTGCTGCCATGAAGGTAAATGATTTTTCCCCACAACAGTTTTTAAGACTTGTTTTATTTGTATGATTGTTTTGCTTGAATTTATGACCGTATGTCTGTCGGGAGCTTAACCCCAGCCCCTGGCACTGGCCTGGGAGTTGCATTGGTCTGGACTCCAAATCCCAGCATGCCAGGTCCTGACCCTCGGTCAGGACCACGCCCACAGGGTATTTAAATGGGGTCCCAGAGAGGGAACACATGGTCCTGGGCTTGCTTGGGCTCCCTGCTTTTCTCTCTCCCCTTCTATGCTCTAGGACAGCCGAGAGCACTGCTACTTAATCAAACATGGACATTTTATTTGATTTAATCGATTTTAATTGGATTTCTTTGCGCCATCGGAGCGGCTCATGTTAGAAAACATTTCTAAGAATGTCCTCTTTCTGAGCCTGGGACTCTCAGAGGTCTATATTGGATCATATTATTGGGGATATGGATGGTTGTGAGTCACTACATTGATGATAGGAATTGAATCTGGGTCTTCTACCTGAACAAGTGCTTTTAACTGCTGAGCCTTCTCACAGCTTTCTAAATGACTCTTTTTAAGAAATATTCCTTTCCAAAAAAAAAAAAATGTGCAAGACAAATCTATGATTTACTATAGCTAGGCCTTCATCATCTAGTAAGGACGGTCAATCATTTCAAATTCAGTGAATAAGCAAGTTAATATTTTAATGAATAGATTAGCAGGTACATGAGAAATTAAATATTGGAACTAATGTTCTTCATGCAGTTTAAATGCATGTATCAAATATCTACATTTTTTAATCTTTACACCAAATACTGAACATAGACTACTTTGTTTTCAGAACAATATTCTATTTTTTTAAAATAAGAACACAATTGGCTAAATGACAAATTGCAGCACACTTTGTGTGGACAAAACAAGTTGATAACTTGAATGAAAGAATGTAAATGTATTTTCTTTTCTTTAAATTCAGGGACTTGGAACAGATGAAGACACTCTCATTGAGATTTTGGCATCAAGAAGTAACAAAGAAATCAGAGAAATTAACAGAGTCTACAGAGAAGGTCAGGTCTAATATCTGAGTTCTTAGTTGGGACAGTGTTATGATTTATGGCACAAGTGACGCTGGCAGGTTCCACTATGAGGCAGACAGATACGCCGTGTGGAGAGAGCTTGGGTATAGAGTTTATTCAGGGGTATTGTGAGGGTATAAGGGTAACAGGGTATGAGGGGAAGAGATAGAGAGAAAAAGATAGAGAGACAGAGAGAGAGAAAAGAAGGGAAGGAAAAGCAGAGACTGCCTCTTCAGAAGAACAAACAGACAGAGAGAGTGAGAAAGGAAGAGAGAGGAGACCAGCTTGTCTCTGCAGGAAGGGTGTGTGTAGGGGACTGGAAGTGGGTGGAGCTTGTCTCTTAAATGGACAGAATACCCAGGTCAGCTCTTGTATGATTTGGAAGGTCTAAATTTTAAAATATTCCCTTCCTAGCTGATACATATCCCTGGAATGCAGGATGAGATGCAAGTGAGAAAACACAAGCCCCAATCCATGTTCAGCTTACACCTTAATAGAAAATGTCTTCTGGAGCTAGTGAACACAAATTATTACAAAGAGAATTGGATTCAGAATATTGGCTTTACATAGCTTTCTAACCACATTTCTATTGCTCTGAACTACCCTGTGCCTTTTATTCTGAAAAGATTAAATAGTAAGAATAAATATTTCTGATCAGACCACTTTCCATTTATCTTTCTGATCTCTCGTTGGGAAGCTTAACTTTACCACTGAGAACATAAATCATTCAATTCCTCTTTCTCTGTGCTTAAATAGATACTTGGCATGAAAGACTATCAGTGACTCATTGCACAGAGGCCTCGAGTCAAATGATTCAGTCCTCACTGCATAGGGGATGGCTGTGCATCTCTGGGAATTTTCTAGTTCCTCTGAACTGCTGGCTTTTTTGTTTTGTTGAACTAATATGTAACATCATGAAGAAACCTTGTGTCTGACCCTCTTACCAAGCACTCAGGGGACACCATTGCACATTGTTTTCAGTTTTAGTACATGAGTCAACCATATCATTTCTCAGTAAAAATAATTCAATAGACATAATTATTAATGTGTTTTTTAAAATGCAAAGGAAGACACCCACATTTCCCTGTGATCCTAAAGATACGGTCCAGAAATAGCTTAAGGTGCTACCTTTACTTTGCTACAAATTCAGTTATTTTTCCCATTAAATCACCGTATTTTAAAATAGCCAAATGGATGTCTGTAGACATGAGATTTAAATTAATGCAACATACGTGAAATTGAACATATTGAGTATTTATAAATTTATGTAAATAAATAGCCAATGATCAAGCAAGTACTTTTTTTCTTTTGAATACTGTTCTATTCATTCTAATGATTAAATTTTCACATATTTCAAAATGATTTGGTAAAGCTTGTTTAAACAATTCCTTCTTGTTAGCAAGTATTTATGACTAAATTTTTGTGCATGGTATTTCTCAGTTTCCTTCCATCAATCTGTAGGAAATTATTTTATAGCCTAACATTTCAGCTGCACAAGTTTATTCATTTTCATAAAAATATTTTGAGATTTGTTACACAAGTCATTCAACCGTGTAAACTATCAGTTAATGCAGAAATCATGATTTTTTTCAATAGTTTACTGAAAAAAATATTTTCTTATCTCGTAGAACTAAAAAGAGATCTTGCCAAAGACATCACTTCAGATACATCTGGAGACTTTCAGAAGGCCCTGCTTTCTCTTGCCAAGGTATAACTTAGATATCTTTGTTACTATAAATATTAAAACTCTAGATTTGTGAGTGTTTTCAGAGAAGGAGAAACTCTTTGCTTTATAATTAATACCAGCTAATTGATTAATAATTCTTGTACATATTAGAGGAAGTAATGTGATATTTTGATGCATTTTAATTTTTTTAATTAATTAATTCTTCAAGCTATATTTTCTCATTCTACACACCAATCCCAGTTTCCACTCCCTCCCCTCCTCCTGCTTCCTCCACCTTCCTTTCATTCCACCTCCATCCACTTTTCAAAAAGTGGATGTCAACAAAGTCTAACACACTGCTTTGAGGCAAGATGTAGAATTAACAATATAAAAACTTCATAATAGCATTTTCTACTACCTTTTCAGCTGAGATATTTGAAGTTTATCATCTGGTCATTAAAAAGTACCCACTATGCTTTGATTACGTTCATCTTACTGTGTAGTAATATTACAATGTACTCCTCATGTCTATTAGAGACTCTCCTTTCATTAACATCCTCCAATCCAGTCCCATCCCACGATCTCTGCTCATCATCAATGTATAGTCTCCATCCATGGGTTCAGGTGTTTTAGGAAGCACATCTAAGTGAGGTCATGCCAACTTGCTTTGTTCTGTCTTGCTTGTGTTCCTCAGAGCTGCATTGCTGCAAATGCTAGATACTGTTTTCACTATTTTTCTTCAAAAATTTTAAGATAGTTAAGTGTATCCTGTGATTACATCCTCTAGAAAATCTTACAATATGTTGGGGTATTTTTTCAGGGTGACCGTTGTGATGATCTGGCTGTGAATCAAGATTTGGCTGACACAGACGCCAGGGTAAGCAAGGAGGAGACAATATCAGTGACGCAAACCTCCCTACCTTCTTATGCCCTCTGTCTGGAAGTAGATCTCAGGTCCTGTGAGAAGCCAATTGTTTCTTAGTGTTCATTTCATTAGACATAGATTTTTGTAGACCAGGAATGGAAAGTATAGTCTTTATGTTTCCAATTTGTTTCGTTGTTCAGAAAGCCAGAGATGACTAAAAANTTGTTCAGAAAGCCAGAGATGACTTAAAAAAAATCAGTGAAAATATGTCTTTCTTTTCCAAGAACTCTTAGATTGAGAACATTCCAAATTTTGACTTTAAAATATAAGAACATATCTATATGCAAGCCCAAGGCCTTGGAGGGTAGTATAAGTTGCTACCAATTTGAGATTCTTTTTCCTGTCTCTCAATTTGCTGGGACTAGAGACACTCACCATCATGCTCAGCTGGGAAAGGAATTTATTGCTGAATAAAGTTAAATCAAGGAACACATTGAAAATTCTATTTTAATATAAATTGTGCAAACATATCACAAACAATAATGATATATAATTGCCTATAATAAAAATTACTCTTACTTTTGTGGATATGCTTTCTCTTTTCAGACTATTAAGGCTCCCTGATATATATTTATGGAGACTGCATAATTAGTATGGTGAATGATTACATAGAAATTAATAGTTTAAGGTGGGTAGTGGTGGTGCATGCCTTTAATCCCAGCCCTTGGGAGGCAGAGGCAAGCAAACACTTTGAGCTTAAGGCCACCCTGATCTACAGAGCAAGTTCCAGAACAGCCAAGGGTATGTAGAGAAACCCTATCTAGAAAACAAAGGAAGGAAGGAAGGAAGGAAGGAAGGAAGGAAGGAAGGAAGGAAGGAAGGAAGGAAGAAAAATGTTTTAGAGTCAATAGAACATATTTGTAACAAAAAGACAGGGATTATTATTTTCACTTGCAAAGGAGGAATAATTGTATTTGAATTGTTTTCTAAGATTGTACAGCTTTTAAATTTCACAGTTGAAAGTTTTGTACAGAAATCATAGCATCAAAATTGCACATCCTTCAGTAGCTAATAAATGAGTACATAGAGGGGGAAAATACAAGACCTAGGCATTATTTTAATTTTATGGATTGATATTATTTGCTAAAAATTTCATTGAGCAAAAAAAGTAGAAAAGGGAATCTGCTTTAACAAGTTTCTTGAGTTGTCTTTATCTACACAATAATTTTAAAGTAATAGACTCAGCAAACACATATCCCTTATCCTCTGTTTGTTACATTTATAAAGCACCTTGAGAGATACTGCCGGCATTATTGTCCTCACTCTCAAGAAGGGCCAATCCCAGTGATGCCTGCTCTGATTGTATGAAGTACAGAATAAATGGTTATATAACCTTTGTTAAATATAACATTTTTATGTTTTTCATTTCAGTACATGGTCACATGTTTACTTATTGATTTTTTTTGACAGGCTTTGTATGAAGCTGGAGAAAGGAGAAAGGGGACAGATACAAATGTGTTTGTTACAATTTTGACTACTAGAAGCTATCCTCATCTTCGCAGAGGTAACAAGAAATTAGTTTTTCTCGAATGTGTTCATGGGAGATCAAATGTTCCTTTGGGAGAACAAGTGGGAGGAAGGAAAGAAAGAGATCTTTCCATATCAAATGGATGTAGCCATGCTGACCACCCAACCGCTGTATGCCTATTTGTCAGCTTTGAACAGCCACTGTTCACGCCACTGAGAACATACTTGGTGATTTTTGAGTGGGTAACGTCCTTTATTTCCACCATTTCTGTTCTTTCGAAGTTTTAGAGTAGTTATGACAAGAGATATAAATAAAACATAACAAATGCTAGAAAAAAAGATGCAAAAACCTCTCTAGGATCTAAATGAAGGAAAGAATATGCAGACGGTCCAGAAATGAGAGAGCAAAAGAAAATCCCCAAACTCCTAAAGATTCAGAGCTAAAACTTAGGGTTTGATTCTTTGGGAAGGGAGAGTGTAAAAGGGTAACACAAGGTTCATTACTGTATACCAACAAGTCAAGTTCCTATATTAAACAAACTGAGTTTGCTGCGCTGAGGTTAGAATGGAAAGAACTATTAATTCTGCTGTGAAAGTTGTAAAGTCGTTAATCACCTGTCACTTCTGATAATGGTTGGCACTTGCAATATGAAGATGGAGTACACATTATGTGGAGTCATGCAATTAGCCTTTAAAATGTCACCGAAGTTCGGTGTACCCAAATGACTCCTTGAATCAGTTACCCTGATTTTGCTAGAGTTAGTTAGAAGACAGGCTGCTTCGAAGATATCTTAACTTCAGTTTCCTCTTCAGTGTTTCAGAATTACAGAAAGTACAGTGATCATGACATGAACAAAGTTCTGGATCTGGAAATGAAGGGTGACATTGAGAAGTGCCTCACGGCCATTGGTATGTATGAGTTTCACAGGTAGAGCTCTGACTTGGGCTTGTACACTTGCATTTCACTGCTGCCTTATACAAAAACAATATATAAGACAAATCCCCTGTAAATATGATACACCTATGCATCTATGTTCAGAATGATACTATGTGTAAGATTGATGAAGAAATAGGAAGGCCCTTTTTAATGCAGCAGATGTTCAAGATATGCAGATGCAGAATATAGTTTTGAGCTCCTGTTTATAAAGCAACGCACCAAGCAGGCCATACTACCTGGGCCAATACAGATGTTTATCAAGAGCAGCACACTCAAGTCTAGTGTAACCATGTATTCAGTCTTCAGTCTTGAGCAAGTCCTGCATGATCTAATCTAGTAGATCTGGGGTAACTTCTGAAAATCTGAACCTTTTACATGGGTCTTAGGGACATAGTCTGCTTCTGCAGGCTAGCGATCTGAATGTCTAAGAAGCCCTGATGTGTATCAGTCAGTCCTGCTGTCCACAGATCCCACTTTGAGTAGCAAGACAAAGAAAAGACCCCTACAAATGTGCT
Organism: Bramus lutescens; assembly: GCA_001685075.1. Taxonomy (NCBI): domain Eukaryota; kingdom Metazoa; phylum Chordata; class Mammalia; order Rodentia; family Cricetidae; genus Bramus; species Bramus lutescens. Next base: position 78,449 of record LOEQ01002476.1, read on the forward strand.
GCTATTTCATTCATATCAAGCCGCTTCATATTCCTTCTGCTGCTTTACTGCCTTGACAAATGTTTGTGCACAACACGAATCAGGTATTTATGTGCATTGCCCTTCCACTGGTTTCCCCATACCCACAGAGAGGAAATATATTCAGGGTAGAGTCACTACTGAATATTGTCAGGGGAAAAACTGCCGATAACCACCTTTTAGAAAGTGACTCTGTCTTCTAATAAACTAAACATTCTACATTAGGCATGAGGGCTAGAACTCTTTTGGCAGGTATTTCCTATTTATTCAGTGTGTATCTTTATTTTGCGATGAATTCTTCAAGCGAAATTTGCATCTCTTACAGTGAAATGTGCCACCAGCGCCCCAGCTTTCTTTGCTGAGAAACTTTATGAAGCCATGAAGGTACTGTAATACTTACACACTTTACTTAGAGGACAAATATCTGTAGATAGAAGAGCAGAGAACCTAATGTTGCTTGAAAATCACAATATATATCTTAAAAAAAATGCTTTATGCAGTTTGAGGGGAAACGTGTATTAGAATAAACTTGTTGGATTTGCACATTCTTTAAAAGGTGAATGTAAAGGTGATTATGAGGTTAGCTAGCAAGATGTTTCTAGGTGATTTATAATTTGCTTGAAACCTAAATCACCAAGAAAAATTGTGCTACATTCCTCCTTTTAGGGTGCTGCTTTAATAACCCACTTCAACCAAGGTTGTGAGCTTTATGCTTTTGCCTTTCTAACTATGCTTCTTTCTTGCCACAGACTAATGGTGATCTTTTAAAATGTCATTCCGTATTTAGAGAAGGAGAAGGTGGTATTGGTATGCATTTGAAATATCACTGTTACTTTATTACTCAGCAAGGAGTTTGCTATACAGGAGGTTACCCCAGCACTTACTGTTTCAGATCTCAAGACAATGGTTATGAAGTGATCCTTCCTTTGTAACCCACACGTAATAAAGCTCAAGAGAAGGAGAGGGGGGCATGAAAAGAGCCAGCAACTGAAATAATATTGAGGAGGTTCTGTGAAATGATAAACATGTTTCCAATGCTTCTCAATCAAGACAGGCACAATAGGCCTAGTTGAATATTAATTAATTCTCTCTCTGTATGATATGAAAAAAGAACATATGCCCCAAACTTCAGGAGTCAATACAACTTTCTCTGATCTAATCTAAAACCTTAAATCTGGGCCAATGAAATGACTCAGCAGATTAAAGTGCTTGCTTTCAAGCCTGATTGATGACCTGAATTCAATCCCCGGGACCCACACGGTTGAAGGAGAGAACCAACTCCTGAAAGTTGTTCATTGATCTCCTCATGAACACTATACCATGTACATCCATAAACATGCTCTTGAGTGTACATACAGACATCAATATAATAAATAGTAAAATACAATAAAAATGTAAAAACTTGAGATTTAAGAAAGAGTGTGGTTTTAAGTAGGTGAGCATGAAGGAAGAAGAGATAGGAAAATAAAGCAGGGCTGACTCAAGAGAGGAAAACAACATCACTTGGAATTGAGAGCAGAACCAGTTTTTTCAAGACAGTAGGTATGATTAGGTTGACAGCCAAATGGCTGTAGAATTATGAAGTGTAGGCAGAGGCTGCTCATTCATCCCCGGCTGCTCAGACCAAAAATAATTACACAAAACTGTATTAATTAAAACACTGCTTGGTCAATTACTTAAGCATATTTCTAGCTAGCTCTTATATCCCAAACTAACACATCTGCATTAATCTGTGCATCACCACAAGGTCATGGCCTACTGGCAAAGTTTCAGCAGGCTCTGGCAGAGGTGTCTGTCTTCTGTGGCGGCTACATGGCTTCTCATTGACTCTGCCTTCTTTCTCTCAGATTTATGTGTAGTTTTCACGCCTAGATCTTTTCTGCAAAGGCACTGGCCGAAACAGCTTTATTCATTAACCAATAAAAACAACACATAGACAAAAGGACTTCCCACACCAATGAAGGACATTGTATGCCCTGAGAAGATAGTTAGTTCATTGTAGGAGAAATGGGCGAGAGCGCTGAAACAGATAGAGAGATTAGATTTATGACTTCAGATAAAAGAACAACCCTTTGCTGCAATGATATTTTGGTTGTGCTTTAACAAATAAAACTTGCCTGAGGATCCGAGTGAAGAGCTTGGCATAATAGTTAGCTATAGAGGCCAGGCAATGGTAGCACACACCATTAACTGAGCACTTGGGAGACAGAGGCAGATGGATCTCTGTGAGTTCATGGCCACCCTGGGCTACACCAGATTAAATCAATTTAAATGAGAAACAGAGCCAAAAGGGGTTGGCTCATACCTTTGATCCTAGCACTAGAGAGGTGGAGACAGGAAGTGATAATGCTGGACTGAGAGAGGAACATAAGGCGGGAGAAGACAGGAATTCAGGATTCTCTCTGAGGTTTCTTAGAGATGGCATTCAGTCTGACAACTTGTAGAGACAGGATATCCCATTTGGTCTGAGGATCTTTCAGCTTTCACCCCCTCAAATCTGACTCTGAGTTATTATCAAGACCAATTACAAATCTCTCTACACTTTACTGTTATTGGGTAGTTCAGACACAGCAAAGACTGGATGGTGGAAAGCCAGTTAGAAAGCTGTAGAGACCCTTTACATCATTTGCTGATATAACTCCTGGTTTCTTCTTTCACTGCCACTTCTCTCTCTCTCTCTCTCTCTCTCTCTCTCTCTCTCTCTCTCTCTCTCTCAGTGTTATAGAGAAAGATATGCACAATGGGAAGAGAGGGAGAAGAGAAGAGCATATATGGTTGATTTTCTCTATGCAACATGTGTGGAAAGCATAAATGGGACTTCTTTTGAAAATCCAGTCTTCGAAGAGAGATTTCCTGAATGTAATGAAATCATGGTCTGTCTGCACAGGGAGCTGGAACTCGCCATAAGGCATTGATCAGGATTATGGTCTCCCGTTCTGAAATCGACATGAATGATATCAAAGCATTTTACCAGAAGAAGTATGGAATCTCTCTCTGCCAAGCCATCCTGGTATGTTTGGCTTTTAGATAATAGCACCTCCATAAAAGAAAGTTCTTTGTGCAATATATTCTGAAAGGAGAGCTAATGTGCTGTGCTGCAGATGTACATTGCATATATAAGATTGACTCAACTTCTTAGGGTGAATGATTCATAAAGAAATTAAGCTTCATGTAATTAAATCTAGGCTATCAAAGAACCAGCTGTATATTTGAAGCACAGAAAAATGTTTAGTCTTTGCGCATAAGCAGTTCTGAAATAGTTCAGAGCTCTTAGAAGTATTGATGAACATTGTGATTTATTTTATAGTTAAAACTGAAGAATTAAACACTTAGTAGTAAAATTAATTTCTAGTGTTTTACTTATTACTAAATATTTTTCTTTGTAAAATATTTATAAATATATGTTCAAGTCATATTATTAGAATGTTGGAAGATAACACATAACAAGAACTCAAGTGGGATGATCCTATTAGATGATAATTATTTAAATTCACATTATTTGCATTTGACAATTAAGAAATATGAAGAACAAAAGAGAAAGTCATAGGCTGTAGTTTTCACTCTTTTCCGAATGATTCAGTTATTTCTTATGTAGAGTTTCAGATTAATCAATGATTAGTATACTATTGATTATATGGTATATTAATTCTTAGAAATAGTTGTCCTAATACACAACAAATATTTCAGAGTAGACTTTATTCTTCAAATCTTTTGATTCTCCTCTGTAGAAAGTTTAATTTAGATTTTTTTTAGCATAGTTCTACCACACACTGTAAAGTACGACCTGCTTTGCAGCTGACTCTACAATTATCATTCTTTTACAATTAAAATAGCTTTTATTCATCATGATTTTGCATCATGTGAAATATACTCTCTTTTTTAACCAACAGGATGAAACCAAAGGAGACTATGAAAAAATCTTGGTGGCTCTGTGTGGCGGAAACTAGATGTCCCTGCAGCTCCACAGCACTGTGATACAAGCGTCTCTTAGCTGCTGCTTTTCCTCTACCACATAGGCTTAAGTAGAAGAGTTGCTTTAGCAGATAAAAATCTAATTGCCCACTTTGAATAATATAGCCTATGACTAAGTTTTATATCATACCTCAGTAAAATAGAGAAATGTATTATTAGTTATCGTTATCCCAAATTATAAATCCCTGTAAGCAAATTACTTTGTTAGCGTTCCTAAGAAATAAGCTTATGTAAACTAAAATAAACCAATTTTATAAGACAATTGGTGTTATTGGCTCTTATATTTTGATTTTCTTTTGTGTGTGTGTGTGTGTGTGTGTGTGTGTGTGTGTGTAATCAAATGCTTAGTTTAGCAAAGAAGAAAAGTCAGTTTTCTGTATTTGAAAATGGTTTTAGGCATAAAATCACAAAGTTGTACCAGACAGCTTCTCCAAATAACCAACAATTTCCTCAAAGTAGTAGGATACAAAATCAACATACAAAAAGCAGTGCTTTTCTGAATACAAATATCAAACATACTTAGGACAACATTGTGGAAGCCACCCAATTAATAATAACATCTAAGAACTAGGAATGATTCTAAGTAGGTGGTAAAAGATATCCACATGCAAAGTTTTAAATCTTTGAAGAAAGGGATTGAGGAATACACTAGAAGGAGGAAAGACTTCATTAAGTTCAAGGAAAAGTATAATTGATATTGTGCAAATGGCCATTCTGGCAAAAGCAAGCTCAATTAAAATCTCCATTCCACCTTTTGTAGAAATAGAAAAGAAATACTAGAACACACATGGAAGCACATAATACCCCAGGATAGAAGAAGCACTCCTAAGCAATAAGAAAAAGTCTGGAAGGATTACTATACCAGATTTCAAGCTATGTAACAGAGCTATGGTAGTACAGCATCACTGCATTGTCATAAAAACATACTTGTAAATCAATGATACAAAATATAACATCTAATTATGAGTCCACACAATTACAGAAACCTAGTATTTGAGGAAGATGCCAAAAAAACACACTGCAGGAAAGATAGAATCTTTAAGAAATAGTGCGCTGGTAAAACTGGTGAATTCAAATATGAATGAATAAAATTAGACTTGTATCTAGCTAGCACTCTAAGCAAAGTGAGCTCCAAATGGATCAAAAGGCATCATATCAAGCCTGACACACAGAGACTACTAGAGGAAAATCTAGGCAGAGACTTATACAGTGTGGGTGCAGAAAAGATGGTCTCAGGGCTTTATTTGCTCAGTAATTAAGGGCCAACCATTGACAAGTGGAACCATGGGACGCTAAGAAGTTTCTGTACAGCAAATGAAACAAATGGAGAGGAAGATCATAGAGACAGAGAAAATATTTGCCAGATATATAGCTAATCGAGGATTCATATATAAAATATACACAGAACTCAAAGATAAATAATTTAGAAAGAAAATTATCCAGCGGAAAATTGAAATACAGATCTGAATGGAGAGATGAAAAGAAGAAATAAAAATGACTACAAAACATGTATAGGACAGCTGTGAGGCTTGGGAAAACTGTGGGGCCACTGGCAGTGGGACCAGGATTTATCCCTAGTGCTTGAACTGGCATCTTGGGGCACATTTTCTTTGGAGGGAGACCTTACTCAGCCTAGATATAGAGGGAAAGGCCTTGGTCCTGCCTTGGAAGTGATGTGTCAGACTTTGTTGACTTCCCATGGAAAGCTTTATTCATTCTGAGGACTGGATGGGGAGTGTGGTGGGGGGAAGGGTGAAGTGGGAGGAGGGGAGGGAGTGGGAAATGGGATAGCTATGTAAAATCAGAAAAGATTGTATTGAAAAAAATCTTAATAAAATTGTTTGATATGATCAACTATTGGGGAAGCAAATTAAAACAACTTTGAAAGTATATGATGTCTGTTTATGACATCTAAGAATTATAAATTATTCCTCATGGTAATAGTACTTTTTGCTATAATAATTAACAATTTTCAGCACTGATAATATGAAGAGAATGCAGTGCATTTTCATAAAACAAATGTAAATTTGAAAAAAATCAAACTCAAAATTGCATTGACATTGCATGAATGATAATGACCAAAATAAAATAACATAAAATAATAGCAAGTACAGGTATGGATGCACAGAATAGGTGGCCATAATGCACTGTAGGTAAAATTGAAACTGACCCAACTACCATGGAAAACGGTATGAAGAATTTTCAAAAAGCTAAAAGCAGATTCATTATAATCAGCTATTTCACTCACTAGTGTATGCTCAAAGGGCTCAACACCCTACTACAGATACTTGCACAGCTGTGTTCATTGCTGCTCTGTTCACAATAGACAGAAAATAAAACCTAAACAGTCTTCAATTGATGGATGGAAAATGAAAATGTGGCACATAAACACAATGTCATTCTCTTCTGATGCTGTGGTGATTTTAATGAGAAAGCCCGCCATAAGCTCACATGTTTGAATGCTTGGTCCTCAGTTTGGTGGAATATTTGGGACGAATTAGAGGGGTAGCCTTGTTAGAGGAGGTGAGTATTGGGTAGGCTTTGGTAATTTTAAATCCCACTCCCTTCCCAGTTCTCTCCTTTTGCTTACCCCGGGCATTGCTCCAGTGCCTTTCTGCCTGCTGCCATGGTCCCTGCCCTGTTGGCCATAGACTCTAACCTTTTGTGTGTGTGAACCCCAAATTAAATACTTTCTTTTACAAGTTGCCTTGGACATGGTGTTGAGTCACTGCCATAGAAAAGTAACAAGACAGATGTAAGAAAAATGATATGACATTTATAGATAAATGAATAGAACTGGGAAATATACTGGGTGAGGCGACAAAGACTCAGAAAGACAAATGCTCTATGTCTTCTCTTATTTGATGATCCTAGCTTCTAATCTTGACATTTGAGTGTATAACCTGGAGTAAACACAGAAACCACAAAGTGAAAAGACCCCATGGAGAAGAAGGAGGAGGTAGTCGAGTAAGGGAGATATAGAAAACAGGTGTTATGGAGGTAGATATAGTAAAAATTAGGGGACGTCAACAGGGAGGAGGGAGTATAGTAAAGAAGGAGATGGAGGAAGAAGAGATAAGTAACAGTAATGAATCTGAAAAAGCCACAGTGATGCATAATGTGCTATGAGCTTACTTATGAATCAAATGGAGTTACAGCCTACCAAGTAGCTATTTTAGAAATCCATGACTTGTCAACATGAAGAGAATAAGTGGTCATTGAGAGTCCAGCTCCAAATGACACATCCACAATGCAAACTGTATCCCCAAGGCTCAATGGAACATTACAGAACAGGGAGTAGAAAGATTGCAAGAGCTACAGGACTGGGGTGCCAGATTTGAGATTTTGGGTTTTTTTTTTTTATATGTGACATAAAAGTAGTACTCAATATCTCAGTGATATAGTTGCCTAAAGAAGAACTACAATTAGATAACTCCAGTTGACATGACTACATAAATGTAGGAAATTTCATGGATTCCACTCTTAGATAAAGATCTACAGGCAATCAGAGGCTGCTGAGAGGAAGAATCTATTCGATCCGTTTTACAACTATCTCCTTAATAGATAATCCAATATCAAGTAAACAACCTTAAGCACACACACACACACACACACACATACACACACTGTTACTGTTCAGTGTTGCTAGTATATTCATGTACACAAGCATCACTAAATAGATTCAGTAGATACACAGTAGTATACATAGATGTGTATATATAGATATATGGTATATATATGAAACAATATAATAATAAAGAAATAGAGGACATGAACTTGCTAGGGAATGGAGATGACACAGGAAGAGTTGGAGTGGAAGAAATGATGTAAATACATAGCTGTATATGAAATCTTCAAAACTATTTAAAAATTAAAATAACACTTTGGTGTAGGAGGCCCTTCTGTATGTTTTGCTTTCATTGGTTGAATAAAGAAACTGCCTTGGCCTTTTGATAGGGCAGACATAGATAGGCAGAGTAGACAGAACAAAATGTTGGGAAGAAGGGCAGTGTGGCAGACACCATAAATCTCTGGCCTGGGATGATCATAGGTTAGAATCTCTCCCGATAAGCCACAACCTTGTTGTGACACACAGATTATTAGAAATGGGTTGAATCAAGATGTGAGAGTTATCCAATAAGAGGCAAGAGCTAATGGCCAGGCAGTGATTTGATTAATACAATTTCTGTGTGGTTATTTCGTGTGTAAGCTAGCCAGGCGGGACAGAACAAAAGGACCCGCTCCTCTCCTCTTAAAACAGATTGGCGCCTGGGTGGTCAGGATGAAAAGCAAGCCTGCGTCCTCCCACAACAACATTTGAAAAGAAGAGAGGCTCCCTTTCCACCATGTAGGCTAGGCTAGGATTGTCTTCAGGAACCCATCATGATGTCTGTCTGTGGCACTTGACCTGTATTCCTCTCTAAGCCTCCACCACATTTTTGTCTCTCTGTGTATCCATGGCAATCAATAGACTTCTAATAAGGTCCCTAGTCCTCATTAATTTGTCTCAAGGTCCTCTCAAACCACCCGCCCCACCCAAATTTAATAATAAGTAGGGAGAGAGGCTTTTCTAGAAACAGGCTTCTGAGATAAAACAAAGGCTCAGGAGAGGGTACCAGAAAGGCAAGATCACACCTAGTTTTCTTATCCCACCCCCAAGAGCAGAAGCCCACAAGTGCTGTTGTTACCTGGCATAAAGCATTTATTAGCTAAACCTATTATTAGTCAAGAAATGTCCTGAACCCCTACCTCAGCCCACATCAGAAAACAGTCTTTTAGTCTTTTTGCTAATGTCAATAAACATTGGACTCTTGCCCTCATTTGATTTCTTTACTTCCATAAACAATCATTGTCATGCATTTACTTTTATCTCTTACTGCCTGTTTTAGCATAATTTTTTAATGTTATTATCATTTTCAGAACTTATTACGTTTAATGACTAGAATATAGGTCAAGTCAATGATGCATTTTGGATTTAAATTAGCATTCCTATCTTTAGTAGGTGATCTATACTCTTAAGTCCAGGAGGTACATGTCACTATCTCACTTTATATTACTTTTCATTAGATATAATGACAGTTAAATATAAAATGAATTACAAGCAGTATGAAAATGTTATTTTTATCAGAATGTAAATCTGATCATCAACATCACTACTTATCTCTCACACTCTCTTACACACAAACACAGGGGAGAAGGCAGGGGAGGAGGGAGGGAGGGAGGGAAAGAAAGGAGAAAGAGACAGATAGACAGACAGAAAGACAGAATGGCTCATGTCCTATGGACTGAGGTATGTTTGGAGAGACAAAAGATATGAGGAGAGGGCTGACACAGGTGACTGGCTTGATTGACACTATGGGTCCTGGTGATGCCTCTGCCTCGGCTGCTGCTGGGGCCCATGTCTGGGTTCACCGCCCTGATGTGCAGCCATGTATTGGCATCTAAGGTTCCTGATACCACCAAATGCTGAGAGGATAGGGCTATACAGAGTTAGTCCCGCCCCTCACTGACTGCAACACTGGGGAGAACTGGTCATGTTCCTCACTGGCTGAAGCAGTCAGGAGAGAGTATCCTACACCTCTCCTGGGCTCCACAAAGGAGCTGACCCTGTGTGCAGGGCCACAGGTGGGCTGACCCTGAGGGCATGAGAATGGGAGAACAGGTCTCACTTGCCATGTGGTGAGGGAAAGATGCCTCCCCTCCCCCATCACCAACTGCAGCACTCAGGAGAAGAAGCCCTGTGCCTTGTCTGGTCACCACAGTAGGTTTGACCCTGCATTCAGGGGTGTGGGTAAGCCAGTACTGAGGGAGTGAGAGAGGCATAGTTGGTATCAGCCTGCCCGATCTGTGGTGTAGTGGTGGGTGGAGGTGATAGAAAGGTGTTCCCTCTCAACCTACTGTCCCCAGGTGGCAAGGGAGCTGACCAACCCCTTTACCAGCTGCAACACTTGGGAAAGCGGGCCCTGCACCTCATCTGGGCAACATAGCAGAGCTGATGCTGTTGACTGGGCTGCAGTGAGCCGGCCTGAGATTGTGGCCATGAGAGATCTGGCCCTAGGCCCCTCATCTGTCAGATGGTGGCACACCTGAGGCTGGTGGGAGAGCCAGCTCTGAGGTCAGAAGAGCAGGAGGGCTGTCCCTGCCCTTCATCAGCTACAGCACTCAGGAGAGTAGCCCCTGCACCTCGCCTGCTTAATACAGTAGACCTAGACCGGGTCCTGTTGGCAGAGGTGTGGGAGAGTTTGCCCCAAAGTTGTGAGCATGGGAGCGCTGTCCCCACGACTAGTCTGTTATGCAGAGGCATGGTCAGGGAAGAGATGTTCCTCTGGTCCCTGGCCCTTGCCACTCACCACCTGTGACACACAAAGGAACTGATCCTCCCTCTTACCAGCTACAACAACTCAGGAAAGCAGGCCCTGCTACTTGTCTAGGCAGCACAGTAGATTTGAGCTTTGGAGAGGCAGGCGAGTGGGCCCTGTGGGTGCGAGGGTGAGATAGCTGGCCACACACCCGTCATCTGCTTTGTGGTGGTAAAGGTGAGGAAAAGGTGCCATTTTTCCTTTTCCCTACCACCTGAGGTGGCCAAGAGAACTGACCTTACCAGCTTCCGCGCTCTGGAAAGTGGGTCCTGCACCTCTCCTGAGGAGCAAGGCAGAGCTAATCCTACTGGTGGAGGTTCCTCTGGACAGAATCTGAGACTGTGAGAATGGTAGATTTGGCCCTTTCTCTTGCCCCATTGGCCTGCACCACCTAGGGAGGGTGGAAGAGCTGGCCCTGGGGTCAAAGGAGTGGGAGAACTGGCCCTGCTCCTCACTGAAGCACTTGGGGGAGGGGCTCTGTGTGCCTCTCCTATCACCACAGTAGAGGTGACCCTGCTGGTGTAGGTATCTGAGAGCTGACCCTGATGGCATGAAAGCAGGAGAACTGGCCCTGCCCCTTGCTCATTGCTGCAAGGGATTAATTAACCAGAGCAAGTCTGGAGTGCTCACCCTGAGAATAGGGGAGAGCTGTCAGGCTGAACAAGCCTGCAACTACCCAGGCCCAGAACCAGCTTTATGAGTTGGTCCACCACCACCATCCATTCCATCTATGATCTGCTGTAGCACATGAAGGGGCGTGTTCTGCAGACCCAAAGCTGCAGGTTCCCCACTACACTGTGCAACCACAGGATATCCAAGAAGATTCGCAGCGATGGGCCAACACTGATAGTGTAGCAGACACTAGAGGCCTTGAACCAACCAATGACTGTTTGCAATGAACACTTGCAAGGAAAGACGTATGGATAAAAGGGTTTACTGGGTGCCTCACTGTGTGACACTCTAGTTTCCATGATGAGATTGATTTTTTTTCTCATTTTCCCTCCTTTTCTCTTAAATTTTATTTTATTTTTGGGGGGGAGGTTGCAAAGGCAGAGGGCAGATACAAAGGGACAGGGAAATGAATGGGATTAAGATGCATAGTATGAAAGCCACAAAAATAAATAAAAAGAAAATTAAGAAAATGCATAAACCTTACTCTAAAATACTTGCAAATAAATAAAACCACTACATACTAATATTAGCTAGACCTAAAGTCTACATACAACTCAATGAATCTATTTATAGTTACAACTCCTATTTGAAGTGGAGGTTATGAAGCTCCACGTTAAATCTTACTCTTTCAGTACTAAATAGATTGGATGCACTTATCCACTACCAGAACTAGAAATTCCGTCACAGGATTAGAACTAGAATGACAATCAGCTTTATCATCTCACTTACACCTCATGTTAGTGTATACCTTAGTCCTATAGTTGGTATCAGAGTTGGTATTTTCTATTTGTTGTACAGGCATAACAAACACCTCATAGCTCAGAGCTATGTGAAAGCTGCTTGGAGATGAATCATCATGTATTTCTCTACAACCATCCATGGAGATGGAGAAGAGACTTTAAACACTTGATAGGAGTTTTTTATTGTAGGGTAGGGGTGGGGCACTGAGCACTAGCTTTTTCTTTCCTATGGGAGAGTTGCTGCCCATAGGTAGTCACTCTCTTTTCTAACTTAAAGTGTCCATTAGTAAAACAATACCTTTATGATGTTTAGAATTCTGTGAAGTTTACAAGTAATAGTGCTGAACTGACTGACATTTGACAAGAAAGTGAAAAGAACACCTTATAATAAATCAAGTGGGAGAAAAGGAAAAAAATCTGTTTTGAAATAAATAATTAAATGATTTGTAATACTGGGTCAGCCAGTTTAATTGATCATGTCTTATATATTCATCTTGTTATTATAGATAGCACTACCTCAGGATGATTAAATTTGGGTCCAAACTGAATTAACTTGAAAATGGTGAATTGTCCATGAAGAAAATGTTATCCTGTTCTGTTACAGGCTGGGCCAGCAAAACAGGACTAGGAATAGTGAGGGAATCCACAAGTGCCAGCAGCCAAATGGAAAGAGTCCATCCTGTTGGACAAAAATGCAGGTCTGGGTTGTTGTCTCGGTAGCCGAAGGGACCTCCTTTCCAAATAGATTCATTGGCCTTGACATAAAAATGTTGTGCCTTCTTGATTTTACTATCCTGTCTACTTTCTAGATCTGAAAACCGGCTCTATGATGAAGATCTTCACAAACATACTCCGGTCAGTCTGGATGCTTGATTCGTGCTATATGCTCTTCTCATTGGCATGGCCCCAATCACTGTCCATGCTTTAGTGTATTACAAGAAATATGGTGATTATAAATAAACAGAAAACTCAGCATTCAGAAAACCCTCAGTAAATATTAGAACATGCAGTTGCCACTGCCCAGGGCTATGTCGCCATCATGAGCAGTAGACTGTCCTCTAATATGATAATGCATGACACAGCTTAGAGTATGAGAAAACTACACCATTTCCTATTACTAGGAAGACAAATGTTATGTGAATTTTCAGATTTAGTGTAATGCTGTGGGTTATATGGCCCATGTTCTTTCTTTTGCAGATTGTCAAATCCAATAACACTAGTTTTTATAGCAGTATAATGATTATCCATGAGCTCTCTTTTTTTCTCAGAATATGGAATACAAATGAAGATAGTATAGGAGTAGGAATAACATGAAAAATAACAGAAGAAAATGGAAGTATTAAATATCAGAGAAAGAAAGAGTAGCAAAATGCTTGAGTGTGTCTACATAGTAAGCACTGCTGTTGCCTATGCTATTGAATCCAGAGCTGTAATCAGATATGATACTAGATTCTGGCTATGTTCCTTAGATTCTGGCTATGTTCAGAGATATCAGCAAGAAGGATAGATAGATGATGAGTGTGGTGGTTTGAAAGAAAATGACCTCTAAAGAGAGTGACAATATCAGGAGCTGTGATATGGCCTTATTGGAGGAAGTGAGGACATGGGCTTTGAGGTCTCATATATGCTCACACCACTCTAGTCTCTCAGATCACTTCCTGCTGTTTTCAGGGCCAGCACGTAGTTCCTTCTCCATTCTCCACTCCTTCTCCAGCACCATTTCTGCCTGCATAATGCCATTTCCTGATGTGGGATTCCCCTGTGTATATCGTGAATACCATTGGTTAGTAAAGAACTGCTTTGAGCCTATAGCAGAACAGGACAGAACAGAGATAGGTGGGAAAAACTTAATTGAAAGCTGGGAGGAAGAAGGCAGAGTGAGAGAGAAGCCATGTATCCCTGCCAGTGATAGACACCGGAACTTTACCTGGTAAGCCATTACCTTGTGGCAATATACAGATTAATGGAGATGGGTTAAATTAAGATGTAAGAGTTAGCCAATAGAAGCTAGAGATAATGAGTTAAATAATATAGTTTCTGTGTGACTATTTCAGGGCTGAGCAACTGGAACCAACAAGTGGGCTCTTACAAAAATTTCCCATCTTGAAGATAATGTACTGAACATCTGAAACCACAAACCAGCCAATTAAATGTCTTCCTTTATAAGAGTCGCTGTGGTCATGGTGTCTCTTCACAGCAATAGAAACCCTAACTAAGACAATGAGGTACCCAGCAGTGTGAGTGAAGACAGGAATTTGTAGGTCCTGGGCATGGTTGGATTACTGAAATTCCACAGAGAATTTTTGTGTCTAGCATGGAAGTGCCCCCTGCATAGCCTAAAAGCACTTTAACAACTGGAATACATATGTGGATTCCCACTTTCCAGTCTTCTTCACTCGCATATCAGCTTATTTGCTTTTACATCAAGCATAACATTTGTTTCTTCTTTGAGTGACAAAAATTCCATATGAATTTTAAATATTTTGGAATAAACATGTAGCTTTAATGCAATTAGCAGTGATTCCAGCTTAATTAAGTTGTGCAATTAATTTTTTTTAAAAAATGTACACACGCACACACACACACACACACACACACAGAAAAAGCATTGTACATCTTTGAGGCCCCTAAGAGAAGTCTACACAAACTCAGGCACAGACCTAGGCTGAGTCATTTACCAAAGGTATCCTTCTGGAAAAGGACTGTTTGGGACTGTGCAATGGAAATATAAATTGAGGCTCTTTTCTCTATCTGGAACCAATGAGCGTGGTAGCATTTTTGTGGAGATTGTGACCATTGAAACATTTGTGTTGGCAGCATACAAACCAGCTAATTGATTTCAAATGTTTCAACTCTTGTAATTTTTTTGAGACTGAGTTTCTCTCAATTCTAGTATTTTTAAATAACATTGTACCATGGATGTGGTATGTTTAACATCTACATTTTTTTGCATGTCTGAATTCTGAGCTGTTTTAATCCTTCCAAATCTAACAAAACTAACAAAGAAATGTGCACAAAACTAACCTATACATTTACAAAAGCTATATTTTCTGCATATTTTCTAAAGAAAGTAAAGAAAAAAGAGCATGAAGAAGAGAAGTTGAAGCAAGAAAAGATGAGGCACAGTGCATGGATGGAAAAAGTAAGGGCGGGTTAGGGAGAAAAGAAGGGACGGGAGGATTGAAGGAAATGACTGCCTTATCAGTACTGGATAATAAACTGAAGCAGAGGAAAAACTTGAAACGACAAAGAAAGCATAGTTTGGCATATGTTCTGGTTAGTTTTGGTCAAATTGATAAAAATAGAGCCACCTCAGAAGAAGGAACCTCAGCTGACGTATTGGCCAGATCAGATCAGCCTGATTATCGCTGGAGGGTCCAGCTCATTGTAGGCGTTACCACCTTTAGGTTGGTGTGTTGGGATGCATAAGAAAGGTAGCTGACTGTATTAGGCAAGGGAAACAGAACTCACATATATATATATATATATACATATATATACATATATATGCATGTATGTGTATGTGTATATATATATATATATATATATNTATATATATATACAAGCTATGGTCTAAGTAATGCAGCAATGCCTACTGCAGGGAAGACTAAGGATCTGTCAGTTCCAATCTGGCGCTAAAGTCCCAGAGAAGCCCTGGAGAACTGCTGACCTTTGACCTTTGTTGGCACCAGCGAAGCAAACAGGAACACGTCAGATGAACTTGCTAGTGAGAGTGAGGCAAGAATACAAAAAGTAAGGGTTTCTCTGTTCCTTGTCCTCTTATGTAGGCTGCCATCAGCAGTTGTGTCTGAGATTAGGGTGGGACAGCCCACTAGATGATCCATTCTAGAAAATCTCTTAGACTAGATGATCCATTCTAGAAAATCCCTAAGAGGCACATGCAGTTACTTGATTTTTAGTTGATTCCAGATGTAGTCAAGTTGCCCATCGTTTTTTCTTTCTCCATCGTGATTTGAGGGATTTGGTGGAACACGGTGTTTCCCAGAACCTATTGACCACCACCTATACTTTGTATCTCTTTATTGGTTCTTTCCTGTCTTCACTAAAAGATTCAAGAATTTTTTCCAAGTTCAAAAAATATATAAAATTAGAAATAATATTTAGCCTAGTCTGTATGCACAGCGTTAGATACCACAGAAAGCTAAAAACATTGTTTATCTTAGGCAAAGGATTAGAGACATGGCTCTGAAATTAAGAACACTTACTACTCTTGAAGAAGACCTGGGTTTGGTTTCCAGTACCCACATGGAAGCCTACAACAATCTGTAACTCCAGTTCCAGTGATTCTAGTCCCCTTTTCTGGCCTGCACATGAACCAAATGCACAGGTTGCACAGAACTATGTGCAGACAAAACACTCTTACACATAAAATAATAATTAAAACGGTACAATTTAATGTAATAGGTAAATTACTAATTAATTATATAGCTGGACAAGGCATTAAAAACAGAACTATTTGCTTAGCCGACCCAGTTCCACGATTCTTTCCTGTCTGCTCACCCAAGTGCTACGGGATCCCGAAATTCTGGTCCAAGCATGTGGAGTGCCTGGAGTGCTGAGACAGTATCTAAAGTTTCCTGGGTTGCCACATATATTTCAGAACACCACTAATCTTCCTAGAATAAAATGTTGACAGAAAGGGAGCAACTGGGACATTATTTACAATTCCTAAAATACACTACTAAATGCATTTAACTACAGATGGTCTATTCAAATCATAATATAACATCCTAGCATTTTTAAAAAAATTTTTCCACATGTTATAAAAAAATGGATGAAAGCGCCAGAAAGAAAAAGGTTAAGATACAAAGTAAAGAAGTTCCACCACTTCTGCTTGTTAATGTTCTTCTGCTGACAGGAAAGCCAGCATTTAGCTGTGGTGTTTTAGGTGTGACTCGGGGTTCAGAGAGTTTAGAATTTTTTTAGGGGGCTATGAAAACGCAAATGTTACCTAAGCAGGTGGATCCTTAGGTTTTGCACTTTAGCACCTTGGCATTGACATTTCTATTATTTTTCTCCAGCTAATCTACTTTTAGACACTAATACTAGGGAAGCACGTATCTTTAGATATTTTCCAGCTATCTAAGAGGGTAATGCACTATTTTTTTTTCTTATGGAGGCATTTAAAATTCATTTCAAAATGATTACTTCTGTTGGAAGACAGACTCCCAGTTGAGCCATCTTTTGATCTTTACCACCATCTAGTGGTGACATTGTAAAATATCCCCTTGGTGAGCTTAGGGTAAAGACTCAATAAAATGTAATACAACTGCAAAAGCTAATCTGTACATCGCTACGGTTTACAATCTAGACCAAGGCATGTCAGAAAAACATTTATGGAAAGTATAAGACAGATATAGAAAGTGGTAGAAAAACATAAACAGGGGTGAGAAATTATGCTTTAAAAATGGAAATTAATGTTTATTATTATTGTCTGCCTGTGTATGTATAATGTGTGTATGAGTGTGGGCCAGAGGTTGTAGAGGTCAGAGGACAACTTGTGAAAGTCAGGTCTCCTCTCCCACTTCTGGGTGTAGGACTTGAGCTCAGGCTGCCAAACCTACACAACAAGGACTTTTACGTACTGAACTATAAATTGACTCTAAGTTACATGTCTACAAATGTACTGCTGAAATAGAAAACAATGGCTTATGAATATTTATTATTTTTGTTTGGAAGAAAATATTGGTAAAATCTTTTCCAGTTTAAGGTAAACTCTGTTTAAGGTTTATACTGTATGATGCTAAGATTTTAAGAAACCACATGAGCCATTCTTATCACTTAATGTAAATCATCACACTGGTCACCAACAGGAGGAAAGCAAGAACAACATCTATGCCAACAACTGAACTGGACAAGAACACAAGCAGGGCATTTTGGGTACACTGTCAAAAACTATTAGCTCCACCTAAAAGTCAGGAATTTGAAGGGTTCTTCGGCAGAAAGAGTCCCAATGAGTGCTTTCTGGTCAGAAACTCTTTGCTTTGCATTGGGAGTCAGTCCTGTGCCGAATGTCTCTTGAATTTTCTGCAGAATGTCCAATATTGGGCCACAACTAAAGGCAGTGTCCTAAATGCTCAAGGGATTTAGCATTGAATCCAGTGTGTATGTTTGGTACTCAGAAAGAAACTAAGAAAGAACAATGAGAATGGAAAGGCAAGGGAAGAAATGCACTGGTCAGGGCCTCATAAAATCAACAATTACTGCCTTTGCTTATTTCCAGGGATCTTCACATTCCAAACATCTGCCATAAACACTATATATTTTCTTTGTATTGAGAAAATGTTTATTATTCTCAGCTTTGTGAAGAAAAAAGAAAAAAAGTTTGATTTATTTGGTTCATTCTTTAGTAACAGTTAATAAAACAAACCACTACTGAAGTAAATCCTTTAGCCACTAGTCTTTAAGTTACCCACTCTCTTGGGCATGGTCTCCTGTACGGTAAATGCCAATGTAAAGTGCGTACTCCCTCTCCCTTCCAGCTGCTGGATTCTGTTGCTGCTCTCCATTCAAGCAGAGGACTGTGATCTGTGAGTCTACCCTAAACAGATAACCCTTTATTATACTCAATTCTGAGCTAGTGTGGGATTTATCTTTATTGCCCATCTTCATCTCACGCACCACCTACCAGGTGGACAGGTCTAAAAGGCCCAAATGGTCCACGGTCCAGAAGGTCTCCCCGCGCCCCGCCTGGCTTGCTCTCACCTACTAAGTAGTTTTTTGTAAGTTGCACACATTCCCTCCACCCACCCACTGACACATTCCCTGTCACATGTCGAGTTGTGCAGCTTCCAATTTGGACTCCTACTTGTGAGTTCTGGGCTCCTTGCTCCAAGTACAAAATTGATTTAATTGTTTTTAATTTGTAAAGCAAAGTATATTTGTCTGTATTTAACCAGGCACCAAGGCGCAAAACCAAACTGGCACAGGACTATTCATTCACGCCACCACTGGTTGTGACACCACCAGTTGTGCCGCATGGCTGCAATCGCGACACCTGCTGGACAGTACAGATTATTACACCTAAAACAATCTCATAATGAAGGTAACTGATCAATAAATAAGTCAATAAACTTGAAAATTGTATAATTTCAGACAACATTACCATGAAAAATTTTAATAACATTTTTGAAGATACTATGGATTGTATTATGCAAGGCTTATATGGTTATTGAGATACATCCATTTATTGAATATTGGGACTCAGTTTTCTTCTGCGTATTATATCCTTAAAAAAATGGTTTGATACCAGAGCCAAGAATGAGGCCCTTTTAGAGATGATATAATCTTTACAGACTAAAAATGAACAGCTATCTGACAGGATTAATACTATCGAAAATCATCAGTTACCTGAAAAAATACTACTATTGAAATTAATTTGACAGACAAATTTCAATCCATGTCAAATGGTACTGAAAGAATTCATACTGTTGAATTTGACAATAAAATATGTTAGTTTGGCAGATAGAGTCTCTCTCCAGTAAGGCAATCTGCATGCTATCTAAATAACGCCCAATGATGAGATGCTATCTTTAAAGGAAAAACTTCAAACCTTGGAATTATAAGTGCAGAATGAGGACCAGAGGCTAGATGTCTACAGTAATATTAATGCAAAAGGAAGATATTATTTTAGTATGGGTCGTTCTACCACATAAACCAAGTAAAAAACTAAAAACCTTATGTGGAAAAAGTCTTTGAATTAATTATAAAAGGAAAATTGAGACTTCGTCAATTAGCAGGAATACACCCAGCAGAGGTTGTACTGCCTTTTACTATTGATGAAATTTAAAAAAGATTATGGGAAGGAAATGAATCTTGGCAAAGAGCTTGTGCTATTTTTTCAGGAGAGATTAATAACAATTATCGCAAACGTGATAGAATTAGCCATATAAAGAGACCTACTTAGATCCTTCCTCACATTGTATGGGACACACCAATAACTGGAGCCCATACATTCTAAACTGATGCAAATAAATCAGAAAAGGAAGTCTACAAATCAGAAGATTTAAGTAAGGTGGAACAAAGCCCTTATAATTCTGTATAAAAGTCAGAATTATATGCTAGTCTCATGGTACTAAGGGATTTTAAAGAACCTCAATACAGTAAGTGATTCACAATATGCAGAAAGAGTTGCCTTGCATATTGAAACTGCTGAATTTATACCAGATGATATAGAATTGACTTCATTATTCATACAAGTTCAAGATATAATCAGGATTGGCTTTGTCCCATATACATTACAAACATCTGATCCCATAAGGGTCTGCCATGTCCTCTAGCACAAGGTAATGCAGAAATTTATGCATTGTTAATTGGAAGTGTGTTGAAGGCTTCAGAATTTCTTAAGAAACATCAAGTCAATAGCAAAGGTTTAAAGAAAGAGTTTTCTATTACAATGCAAAAAGCTAAGGAGATTATAAATAGATGTTATACTTGCTCTTTCTATAACCAAATACCGCTACCTCCAAGGACTAACCCAAAGGGTACTCACAGGAATTAAATGTGGCAGATGGATGTGTTCTACTTTGTAGATTTGGAAATTTAAAATAGATGCACCATACCATTGACACTTATTCAGGTTTTCAATGAGCAACTGCTTTGAGCTCAGAAAAAGCTGATTTAGTAATTACTCATTTATTAGAAGTTATGACCGTAATGGGTACACCTGCACAAATAAAGACAGATAATGGTCCAGCATATGTCTCTAAGAAAATGAAACAGTTTTAGGAAATGGAGACATGAAAAAAAGAAAAAAGAAAATGAGACAGATTTTTGCTTATTATAATATAAATCATATTATAGATATACCACACAATCCTATAGGTTAGGAAGTTACAGAAAGATCAAATTGAACTATAAAGATATGTTAAACAAACAGAAATGGATGGAAAAATACCCTCAGGAATAAATTACATAATGCTTTGTTAACCTTGAATTTTCTTAACGCTAATGAGAAAGGAACAACAGCAGCAGAGAGACATCGGATAATTGAAAAATCGTCTGAATGAAATCAGCAGGTGTATTTCAAGGATGTGTTGACCTCACAATGGAAAACAGGAGATGTGTTATGTTGGGGAAGGAATTTTGTTCTTGTTTCCACAGGAGAAGAAAAGTTATGGATACCACCAAAATTAATAAAGATTTGGTTTGAAAAAGAGAAATCTATTGAGAAATAGAAATGACAGAGGTGACAACCATACAGGTAGTAAGGAAACCTCATAAGGGTTGGGTCAACGTTCTGTTCTTGTCTTTTCAGGAAAACACCCATCTTCAAATAGTCAAGAGAACCTGGACATCTAGATGCCTAAAGAGAAAATGATAATTATCCAGATAGGATAACCAAGCAAAGAGAAACATGATTTATGATGACAGGTCATTTGAGCTTAAGAACCACTGAACATTATATATATTATATGTACATAAATAATAAATATTATTATAGTAGGTATCATGTATATATATATATATAATATTAGTCATGACTAGTTAAAAATCAAAGCTGGCTTTAGAGTTGGACAATGGCTCTGTCCTTCTCCAATTCCAAGCATGTTGTTAAAAGATAAATTCAGAGTTTCTGTCTCATGTTAGGAGCTGTCTAGTATGGGACAGAAAGAAGAAAGACTTTAGAAAAAATTCTACTTTTTTCATACTTATTTTTTCTCTATTTTACCTTTCATTGAATATACGTCTGTATAAATAATATTTAAATTTTCCACAATGAACAATGAATTTTCTTGCAGTAATCCTTGAAGTTTTCAGGAAGAAGATGGGGAATCACAAAAACGACTCCACCTGGCTGATATGATGTCATGATGCTGATAGTGCTACTATAAGACCTGTTTTGGGTACCAGCTGCTCAAGTTGGTTCCAACTTGGTTAGCTAAAATGGTGCACCTTTATACAATGTTCTGGCCAAAACTCCAAATAGGATCCTCAGGAAAACCCTACCGAATACTCAGAGACTATTTAGATTTAGAAAAGGCAGTAATCTTGAAACTTAACCATCATTTTAATATGAGATTTCACAGAATCCCATAGAAAGAACATTTCCTCCGTGACAACTGGAAGTAATTCTAGAAGACGATGTCCCCTCTCCCAACAAAGTTTTTCATAGGGGTTAGGGATGTCAATTAGCGGTTGATTATAATTGGTATAGGACTGGTGGTTGGGGTAGAAATTATGTAATATCAGGATCTCTTTAAAAAAAAACAGGAAATTGGATGGAATAATAGATTAGAAGGAGCTTACTCACACTAATAATAGTGAGTTATAGAGTGAATACTTGTGAGCTATTATTTTTAGGCAATTTACATTGGTATAGATTCTTGCATACTGATACAAATTCAAATTATATTGAATATGTTTCTATTTCTGCCTACAATATTTGTACACCTAGGCAAAGTTATTTTGTCATATTGTATGCATGCATGCTTCTAACTCTGCTTAAGACATTTTGCATATTGATACAATTTTAGGATATAATTATCATATTGCAATATACATTTTTACCTCTGATTAAGATCCTGATACATTGTTTATATTTTGAGGTTATTCTCATTTGTTGCACAGCTGTTTAAAGATTGTATAATTTTAGTCTTTAAGATATATAGGTATTAAGAATTATAGGTCAGTAGTCATCCATGTTTGTCATACGTATAGTTAGACTACCAGGTTCTTTAGCTACATAGAGATTGTATTCTGTATAGATAGGTAATCTTAAACCACTTCAAAGAGCTGTACTGTAGAATATAGCATTTAAATAATTTAGGGTTCTCTTGACATGAAACATTATTGCTCCTGGCAGTACTGATCTATTCACCAGTCTATTCCTGAGAGAATGTTGAGCACTCCACTTGCAGATTGTCTTCTTTCTTTCTTTCTTTCTTTCTTTCTTTCTTTCTTTCTTTCTTTCTTTCTTTCTTT